>WNWK01002920.1:160000-188179 GCA_009830355.1 Cherax destructor
TTGATATTAGTAATATATTTATTGAGAAATGCTAAACCCGTAAGGGTCATGCAGAGTCCTGGAAATGGGAGACAATCGGGGTTGATCCAAGGAAAGGAAGAAATCTAATTATTCCTAGATCTAGAGAACCTCACCAGCATCTAGGTACTTTCCTAGAGGGGTTGATCTAGGGTTGATGAATTAACTATGTTTAGGGTTGATGAATCAACCGTATCTATGGTTGATGAATTGACCGTATCTTTCATTGATGAACTAACTATATCTATAAATAACAAAAAAGGCACAATACCGTGACTGGAACAATACACACACAACCCGCACATATAAAAGAGAGGAGCTTACGACGACGTTTCGGCCCGACTTGGACCATTTACAAAGTCACACTAACACACAGAGACAGAGGAAGGGTATTTATAGGCAGGCAGACAGGGGAGGGTACAAGAGAGTGGGGAAATGTAGGAGTAGTGGTAGTAGTGGTAGTAGTAAAGGTAGTAGTAAAGGTAGTAGAGTAGACAGTCATATGGGAAGGAGCACTGCTATGAGGCTAGCGGCCCGCAAGGGGGGTACGAGAGGGAAGAAAAGCGAAAAAATGAAGGAAAATACAAGGCAAAAGAAAGAACAGAAAGAAAGGAAAACCCAAGGAGAAAAAAGGAGAAGGGGGAAGATAAGACAGGGAAGGAATCAGGTTAAGTCACGGGTGTTCTGAAGTTTAGAGCATTTAACAATGTAATGAGAGAGGAAAGCATCAACAGAGACAAAGCCAGGGCTATAAATACCTATAAATACCCTTCCTCTGTCTCTGTGTGTTAGTGTGACTTTGTAAATGGTCCAAGTCGGGCCGAAACGTCGTCGTAAGCTCCTCTCTTTTATATGTGCGGGTTGTGTGTGTAACTATATCTATGGTTGAACTAACTATATCCAGGGTTGAACTAACTATATCTAAGGTTGAACTAACTACGTATATCGAACTAACTATATCTAGGGTTGAACTAACTATATCTAGGGTTGAACTAACTATATCTAGGGTTGAACTAACTATATCTAGGGTTGAACTAACTATATCTAGGGTGAAATAACTAACTATATCTAGGGTTGAACTAACTATATCTAGGGTTGAACTAACTATATCTAGGTTGAACTAACTATATCTAGGGTTGAACTAACTATATCTAGGGTTGAACTAACTATATCTAGGGTTGAACTAACTATATCTAGGGTTGAACTAACTATATCTAGGGTTGAACTAACTATATCTAGGGTTGAACTAACTATATCTAGGGTTGATTAACTATATCTAGGGTTGAACTATATCTAGAACTAACTATATCTAGTGTTGAGTGAACATTGCTGCCTGCAACTCTTCAACACTGAGTTTGGAACCTTCAAGCAACACTAGCAACACCAGAGTGTTTCTGAGTGTATCAAGGTGAGAGTTACAGCTGTGAAGGTCACAGTAAAAACTCAGTGTGGCGTTTAAATGTCACATTTATCCTCTTTAAGGTCACTTTAACTGGCAAAAATTCACGTTATTTAAGGTCACTTTAACTGGCAAAATTCACGTTATTTAAGGTCACTTTAACTGGCAAAATTCACGTTATTTAAGGTCACTTTAACTGGCAAAATTCACGTTATTTAAGGTCACTTTAACTGGCAAAATTCACGTTATTTAAGGTCACTTTAACTGGCAAAATTCACGTTATTTAAGGTCACTTTAACTGGCAAAATTCACGTTATTTAAGGTCACTTTAACTGGCAAAATTCACATTATTTAAGGCCACTTTAACTGGCAAAATTCACGTAACAGAAATAAAACAGAATGTATTAACGCAGAGTATTAATACAAAGTCTTAGCGTAGTGTATTAACGTAAAGCTCTGGTAAACAAGTGTAAGGAAGGTCAGAATAACAGAGGTCTTTCCAACAGTGTTAAGGATGAGGGTAATTCAACAGAGATTTAAGGAAAACTTGCCTTGATTCTTGTGAAGGAGGGCTCTTGGTCTCAAGCTACTACCACTTCCACTACTACCTCCATTATTACCCCACTCTCTTGTACCCTCCCCTGTCTGCCTGCCTATATATACCCCTTCCACATGTTCTGTGTGTTAGTGTGACTTTGTAAATGGTCCAAGTCGGACCGAAACGTCGTCGTAGCTCCTCTCTTTATATATGTGTGGGTTGTTTGTGTATTGTTCCAGTCACGGTATTGTGCCTTTTTTGTTATTTAGGGAGAAAAATCGCAGTCAGCAGGGTTAGGTCTTTCTCTGTATAAACCCACTTGTTTCTGCGTGGTGCGTTGATGTAAAAATCGCTTGTGAGGTCAGAACATACAGGAGGGGGATTGAAATAGCTTGAATCCATGCTTGAGGCTCACTGACGTCCCCAGGCTGGGAAGAAACGTGGCTTGTGAACCAGGCTGCCCAGCTTATGAGGCATCTGTGGCTGAGTGGTCTAGAGCAGGGCTACTCAACTACTATGAGCAAAGGTCCACTTGGACAGGTACCAATGTATGCAAAGGTCCGGATACATGTTTTACATAATGTTTCATTATGTAAAAAAAATGCAATGCCCACTGCTCAGTTATAGAGGTAAACCCACATGAGACAAAAAACGCAGAAAGTGGTAGGTAGCTTGTGTCTTTCGCCTGGGTATGCGGTAGTGACTCCAGGTCTGTGAATGCAGCGACTCAAATTCCGTTGTAGGTGTTTGTACTGAGTGGACACTGTCCTTGGTGGGGACCTCGTCCAGTAAATATAGGTCATAAGAACACCGCACTTTGTGACCGTTGAATGTCAGGAAGTCTGGTGTGTGTGTGTGTGTGTGTGTGTGTGTGTGTGTGGTAAAGCTAGTGTTGAGTGTACATGCAGTAATTGTAGTGTCTTACTGAAGTACAACCGCAACACACACACACACACACACACACACACGCACACACACCTCCAGTTTGGAACCCTCACCTGGCCAAGCACGTCAGGAAACTAGAGAAAGTGCAAAGGTTTGCAACGAGATTAGTCCCGGAGTTAAGGGGTATGTCCTAGGAGGAGAGGTTAAGAAAACTCGACCTGACGACACTGAGGGACAGGGAAGACATGATAACGACATATAAAATACTGAGAGGAATCGACAAGGTGGACAGATAGGATGTTTCAAAGAGGGGACACAGAAACAAGGGGACACAATTAGAAGTTGAAGATTCAGATGAGTCACAGGAATGTTAGGAAGTATTTCTTCAGCCATAGAGTTGTCAGGAAGTGGAATAGTCTGGAAAGTGAGGTAGTGGAAGCAGGTACAATACAACCTTTAAGAAGAGGTATGATAAAGCTCATGGAGCAGGGAGAGAGAGAGTGGACCTAGTGGCGACTAGTGAAGAGGCGGGGCCAGGAGCTGACTCGACCCCTGCAACCACAATTAGATGAGTACACACACACACACTTATACAGCATATTAAATCAACTTGTGTTCACATAAAACCCAAGACAACTCTACAGAACAAGCGTGTCAATGTTATGTAAACACGTTAACTGTTGATGTTATTTCCGCGTGTAAGGACGACCTTGTTGATCATGCACACCATGCTTGGATGTTCTCTCTCTGCTCACCTTTTCTGCCTCTGGAGCCAAGGAATTGATGTCATCAATATTGTGTAGTACAGTAAGTTCTCACTTAACGTTGTTTCGTTCAACGTTTCGTTATAACGTTGATGAAAAAAAATTTATTCCCGGCCGGGGCCATTGTCTGTGTGGAGTTTGCACGTTCTTTCTATGTGATAACTAGTTGAAAACCGACAAATTGAAGGTTGAGACACTTATGCAACATATGGGAATCTTTATTAAGGAAACGTTTCGCCACACAGTGGCTTCTTCAGTCCAATACAAAGCAGAGAGGGGAAAGGAAAGGAGGAGTTTGAGGCAATCAGTCCCCCAGCCTGGAATCGATGTGTGATGGACTGAACACATCGATTCCAGGCTGAGGGACTGATTACCTCAAACTTCTCCTCTCCTTACCCCTCTCTGTTTTGTATTGGACTGAAGAAACCACTGTGTGGCGAAACGTTTCTTTAATAAAGTGGGTGAGATCTGAGTCTGACAGCTAGCGTGTAACAGTGTGGGTGAGATCTGAGTCTGACAGCTAGCGTGTAACAGTGTGGGTGAGATCTGAGTCTGACAGCTAGCGTGTAACAGTGTGGGTGAGATCTGAGTCTGACAGCTAGCGTGAACAGTGTGAGATCTGAGTCTGACAGCTGGTGAACAGTGTGGGTGAGATCTGAGTCTGACAGCTAGCGTGTAACAGTGAGGGTGAGATCTGAGTCTGACAGCTAGCGTGTAACAGTGAGGGTGAGATCTGAGTCTGACAGCTAGCGTGTAACAGTGGGTGAGATCTGAGTCTGACAGCTAGCGTGTAACAGTGAGGGTGAGATCTGAGTCTGACAGCTAGCGTGTAACAGTGTGGGTGAGATCTGAGTCTGACAGCTAGCGTGTAACAGTGAGGGTGAGATCTGAGTGTCACAGCCAGCGTGTAACAGTGAGGGTGAGATCTGAGTCTGACAGCTAGCATGTAACAGTGTGGGTGAGATCTGAGTCTGACAGCTAGCATGTAACAGTGTGGGTGAGATCTGAGTCTGACAGCTAGCATGTAACAGTGTGGGTGAGATCTGAGTCTGACAGCTAGCATGTAACAGTGTGGGTGAGATCTGAGTCTGACAGCTAGCGTGTAACAGTGTGGGTGAGATCTGAGTCTGACAGCTAGCATGTAACAGTGTGGGTGAGATCTGAGTGTCACAGCCAGCGTGGAGATAACACTAATCAAGACGTAAATATGAGGTAATCAGTCCCTGCATGACATCTGTTATTTCCTCTCTATTTCGACTGAAGAAACCTGTTGAGTGGGCGAAACATCTCGTCACTAAATGTATCCAACTGTCGCACATGTTTCTTAGTCTTGTACTTGTCTGTATTACCATTATTATAATATTTTTATTGTTATTTTTGTATGCAAGGATTGTAAATGGCTTTATTTTTAAAGTCAGGTATTGTAAATTACTATTTTTAAAATCAGGAATTGTAAATGGCTTTATTTTTATATGCAGGGATTGTAAATAGCTTTATTTTTGTATGCAGGGATTGTAAATGGCTTCATTTTATATACAGGGGTTGTAATAGCTTTATTTTTTTTGTATGCAGGGATTGTAAATGACTTTATTTTTGTATGCAGGGATTGTAAATTTATATTTTCCAGCTATAATGTTATAAAAAAAAAACTATCAGAGAAGGTTACAAGACGGATTCCTCACTGTGGATTAACTTAAAAAATTAAAAGTTTTTGTTTTTGCAAGGTTGGTCGGGAAGGAGGATCCACTCTCTCTGTTCATTTATGTAAGTAGTATTTGTCTTGTGTAATTAAACACACACACTCTTCTCTGATTATTATAGAAATAGATTTGAATTATCTTAGTATCAAGGAGTAGTGTTGGTATTGTCTGTTAATTAAAGGCGTTGAATTAACCCTAAATTTGTTTAGGTTAATTCAGTGTTGGTATATGGATGAAGACACGTGCGGTTTAGGACATTTATGAGAGACGTTTCGCCCGAGTGGTGTAGGAACGTTTCTTCATCCGTATCATCTCGTGTGTTACATGTTGGTTAACTGTAATCACTTCCGGGGGTCACCGCCCCTGCGGCCCGGTCTCAGACCAGACTTTTAACACCACAATCGCGGCATGTTTAATTTGAAAGTTTGACCAAATTAGTGATTATAATTAAAACTAAGCGCTAAACCATCACATTTGTGAGAGTAGACGCCATTGAATGTTTGTCTACGAGGAAGAGTTGAGTGTAGAGGAAGTAGAAGCCAGACTTGAGGGATGGTTGTCTACGAGGAAGAGTTGGGTGTAGAGGAAGTAGAAGCCAGACTTGAGGGATGGTTGTCTACGAGGAAGAGTTGGGTGTAGAGGAAGTAGAAGCCAGACTTGAGGGATGGTTGTCTACTTTACGTCTCCCGGTGTGAGGTGTAGAGATTCTGCATCATGTATTTCAAAAAAGATTACAAATAGTTATAATTATAACCATAATTTTTAAAGGGGTGGACCGGTAAGCCAGCGGAAGGCCTCGGTCAGATGACCAAAAACTCCAGCTGCGGGTCATTATTTGACTAAAGACAAACAGGCACAATACCGTGACTGGAACAATACACACATAACCCGCACATAGGAGGAGCTTACAACAACGTTTCGGTCCGAAACGTCGGCGTAAGCTCTTCTTTTCTGACCCTAGTCAGGAAGCACTTGTCCTAACTAACTTAACCTAACCTAACATCACGGGTCCCTTGTTAGCCATACTGGACGTGAACTCGTATTGACACTCACTTACACACAGCTCACGTGTGTGTGTGTTAGTTACCATTTTGTCCTAGGCACATGTCAATTAGACACTAGGCCTGTTGTATGTATGTGTGTGTATGTGTGTGTAAGGAAACACTTCGAAATGTTTCTGCCCCACCGGGAATTGAACCCGGCCCCTCCGTGCGTGAAGCAAGAGCTTTACCACTGGGCCACCGGGGCGGTGTGTGTGTGTGTGTGTGTGTGTGTGTGTGGGCTAGTCACACTAATTACGTCACTATCACAAGGTGTGAAGATGATCAGGCTGCCCCAGACAGCGAGGTTTTGATAACATCTGATAAGATCACTTCATATTTGTTTTAATTGCATTCCACAACGTATACACTCATTTGTATGTTAATACACCGAAACTCACCGGTATCTTGTAATGGAACCTGGGGGAGTGACGGCCATCATGGGACCTCAGTACAGGGGGCCCCGCTTATACAGCAGGTTAGCTTTCGCTATAAGGCAAAACTGCTGTAAAGTGAAACGTCCTTTTTTTTTTTCCAAACTTTCAAAAGTATATAAAAGCCTGATAACATGTTTAAACTATCATATATTAAGAGCAATAGAGCTAGGCCTAAAAAATGCATATACAGTACACACATTACTTACCTGAAAATATTTCCGTCCTTAGCTTATAGTAGTGAATATAGTTACTGTAGAAAGTCTGAATGAAGAATGGGTATAATTGAAAACCGCTGCATTAGCGAAACCCTGTAAAGCGAAGCGCTGTAAAGCGGGACCATCTTGTACAACCTTTGATAAAGTATAAGAAAGTACTCGCTTGATTGATACTTGATATTACTCTACTACTTAACTTTACTAGGCATTACTGTACTAAACATTACTACTTAACATTACTGTACTAAACATTACTACTTAACATTACTGTACTACACAATATTGGAAATAAATGGTATAAAATACCGACACAATGGAAAAATAAACACAGAAACAGTATAATGTGATCCTTTATTGACAACGTTTCGCCCACACAGTGGGCTTTATCTAGTCACAAATCAGATCTGTTTGTGACTCGATAAAGCCCACTGTGTGGGCGAAACGTTGTCAGTAAAGGATCACTTTATACTGCTTATGTGTTTATTTTTCCACTACACAACATTACTAGGCATTACTGTACTACTAAACATTACTGTACTAAACATTACTGTACTACTAAACATTACTGTACTAAACATTACTGTACTTGTCATTACATGGCGACCAAACAAGATACAGTTAAGTGAGACTTTATTAGCAAGACATTTCGCCTCCAAGTATCTGTAAAACCTTCATTAAGCTGAAATGTTGTTTTATTATGAAAAATGTTAATGGTGATAGAGCTGACACTCCTGGATTCAATTATATGTCTGACGCTAATTAGATTTTAGTCAGCGAAGTGGCTAGTTTGTTGTGCACCTCATATCCATCGTGTGGAGGGCAGCGCAAGAGCATATGGATACACAAAAGGTCTACAAATTAGGCCTCAAAAGAGTTTACAGGAGTACATCTGGATTTATATCTACGGCTCACTTATCTGTTACAAGCAAATTTAAGAAGTTTGATTAATCTGTCGGTGAATGTTTTGGAAAGAACGATTTATCTGTGTGTTTGCTAGTCATGTTCCGACACCACACTCCTTGCCTAGTATCTAACTGCATTCACTTCCTCGGTAATTCTTCCTTACAATTTGGTGTGTATCTTTCTCTATAGGTTTACTGATGCTTTAACCGGCTTTCTGTGAAGTTTTTAAGACTTCCAAGAAGGACTGGTGGAGAAAGTGGCAGCACACGGTCTTGGAGGAGAAATTTTCTCGTGGCGCGAGGCATGGCTGATAAGCAAGGTGACCTTGCATAATTAGAGAATAATCAGAACCTCCACCATTTTTCGCTGAATAAAGCACGGGTTTAGCGCTTAGAGAAACACAACATTTTCTTGTCGTGAGTTTTGTTCAATGCCAGGAGAGTGTTTGGACTCTAGTTGTACGTAATGTATATTAAAACCTGCATAAGGCAATAAAGACCATTATAATAAAGTTAACTAACGTCACGACAGTAGACGGACAGATAAAGACAAAGGAAGCACACCAGGAACCTTCAGGGTCAGTTAAATTATAAATTAAGTCATGAAAAATGTGAGTTGTGGTCGGCAGAGCTCACAAGCCAGAACAAAAACCAATGATAAAAGCTGAATCATTCTCCCTAACAGTAGCATAGTTAAGTACGTTATCAAGACCTTTTGAACATGTAGCATCAGATAACAACAGGCGATACCACCACTATCAAAGATCTATACAAGACAAAAAACAGGAAGTCTCGACAACAGCCACACGCTTTACATTATTCCTGCTGCGAGAAGCTTGTAAACACACTGGGGAGCATAAATACGCTGTGGTCAACACTAACAACTGCATCGCTCATCCCAACTTCCATGACCATTTCATGTGGAAAGACGCAAAGTTAATTATAAAAAAATCTGAGCTACATAAGAGGTGTCAGGAAGCTTCGTTCATATCAGTCACGGACACTCACCAAACACAACAACAGCGTCAACATGGCAGAAATATTAACAAGAATCACGCTACCTGGAGCCTCGCAACACTGGCTCAAATTATTTTTTTGCTTTATGCTCAAAAAGCCTCACCTTTTATCTTTTGGAACCTGCCTAGCATGGGGTTGTAGGCCTAGTGCCGTACTCATTAATACATATAATTGTATGGAATGTTAAGCCTATGTGAGCCATTCAGCCTAAGAAGTGGTGGAGGCTTGATCCTCCGTCATCTAATCGCGACCCCGTCTATGACCAGTCAGAATGCTGGTGATTGCCAACTAGTTTAGACTGATACACGAGGAACACTAAAGTAGGCCTACTGGCTCCTACTCAGGCCCACCTGAGTGACAAGACACGTGGAGACACTTGAGAAAGTATTTAATCCTGATGGAAGTGGTTTAAACTATCAGATTAAGTCACTTGTAGAAATTCCACTAGATGTCAGCACTCAACTGTGTCACATAAAAATTTTCTTGTCTTTCTCTCTAGATTCACTTAGCTTCTTTCTTAATATATTTTATTATAAGTACAACTTCCTTTTCATGTCTTCTCTTCGTTTAACTTAAAATTGACATAAAAAAAAAGACGAAAATAGGTCAAAACTTGTGAAACTGGAAACTATTTTGAAGAGAAATAAATAGGAAACAGGTAAAAAAAAAAACAGTATATTTCAGTCTCGGTCAAAGATCCTGTTCAGTAGATATATCTTCTGAAGAGGGTCTCTGAATAAGGCCGGAATATATGTATCATATTTCCGTCCAATTGGTTTCTCACTTTGCATCGATCAGTATTTAAGGCACAATAATCCAAGCATGTTAAAACGTTATTTTCCACGGTTCAGTTTATAAGCTAAAAGCTGTTGTAACACCTAAACTTATTTCACACTTCAATTCCTTCACATATATATATATATATATATATATATATATATATATATATATATATATATGTGTGTGTGTGTCCTGCCTAATAGGTAAAACTGGTCAATTAGCAAGAACTCGTTTAAAATTAAGTCCTTTCTAAAAAATTCTCTTATACGTTTAAAAATATTTTTTTTTTCATTTATATTAATGTAAAAATTTATAATTTTGCACCAAAAGAATCTTAGAAAAGAATGGATTTGTCAATTAAAAATAGGAGAGGAGAGTTATTAAATGGAGAGTTAGAGGTATCAGAAAGATGGAGGGAATATTTTGAGGAATTGTTAAATGTTGATAAAGATAGGGAAGCTGTGATGTCGTGTATAGGGCAAGGAGGAATAACAACTTGTAGGAGTGAGGAAGAACCAGTTGTGAGTGTGGGGGAAGTTCGTGAGGCAGTGGGTAGAATGAAAGGGAGTAAGGCAGCTGGGATTGATGGGATAAAGATAGAAATGTTAAAGGCAGGTGGGGATATAGTTTTGGAGTGGTTAGTGTTTTTATTTAATAAATGTATGAAAGAAGGTACGGTACCTAGGGATTGGCAGAGAGCGTGTATTGTTCCTTTGTATAAAGGCAAAGGAGACAAAAGTGTAAAAATTATAGAGGAATAAGTCTGCTGAGTATACCTAGTAAAGTGTATGGTAGAGTTATTATTGAAAGAATTATGAGTAAGACGGAGAGCAGGATAGCAGATGAACAAGGAGGCTTTAGGAAGGGTAGGGGGTGTGTAGACCAAATGTTTGCAGTGAAACATATAGGTGAACAATATTTAGATAAGGGTAAAGAGGTGTTTGTGGCATTTATGGATTTGGAAAAGGCGTATGATAGGGTGGATAGGGGGGCAATGTGGCAGATGTTGCAGGTGTATGGAATAGGAGGTAGGTTACTGAAAGCAGTGAAAAGTTTTTATGAGGATAGTGAGGCTCAGGTTAGAATGTGTAGGAGGGAGGGGGACTATTTCCCAGTAAAAGTGGGCCTTAGACAATGATGTGTGATGTCACCGTGGTTGTTCAATATATTTATAGATGGGGTTGTAAGAGAAGTGAATGCGAGGGTCTTGGCAAGAGGTGTGGGGTTAAAAGATAAAGAATCAAATACAAAGTGGGAGTTGTCACAGTTGCTTTTTGCTGATGACACTGTGCTTTTGGGAGATTCTGAAGAGAAGTTGCAGAGGTTGGTAGATGAATTTGGTAGGGTGTGTAAAAGAAGAAAATTGAAACAAAATTGACGAAAGATTGGATATCAGATTGGAGGGAGAGAGTATGGAGGAGGTTAATGTATTCAGATATTTGGGAGTGGACATGTCAGCAGATGGGTCTATGAAGGATGAGGTGAATCATAGAATTGATGAGGGGAAAAAGGTGAGTGGAGCACTTCGGAGTCTGTGGAGATAAAGAACTTTGTCCATGGAAGTAAAGAGGGGAATGTATGAGAGTATAGTTATACCAACACTCTTATATGGGTGTGAAGCATGGGTGATGAATGTTGCAACGAGTAGAAGGCTGGAGGCAGTGGAGATGTCATAAGAACATAAGAACATAAGAATGGAGGAACACTGCAGAAGGCCTACTGGCCCATACAAGGCAGGTCCTTATCAAAAACACCACTACCTAAGAATTTACTCCTGTACTCACGACACTAATCAAACCCAGCCCCTCCCACTCATATATTTGTCCAATCTCTTTTTAAAGCCACCCAAGGTCCTAGCCTCTATCACCCTACTCGGAAGATTGTTCCACGCATCTACAACTCTGTTCGAAAACCAGTACTTGCCTATGTCCTTTCTAAATCTAAATTTATCCAATTTAAATCCGTTATTTCTCGTTCTTACTTGGTTCGATATCCTCAGTATTTTATTAATATCTCCTTTGTTTATGCCCATCATCCACTTGTACACCTCGATGATATCTCCCCTCATTCTACGTCTCTCCAGAGAGTGGAGATTCAATGCTCTAAGTCTATCTTCATACGGGAGATTTCTTATACTGTAAATCATTTTAGTCATTCTTCTTTGTATGTCATGTCTGAGGTCAATGTGTGGTGTGAATATAATGCAGAGAATTCGTAGTTTAGAAATTAGGAGGAGGTGCGGGATTACCAAAACTATTATCCAGACGGCTGAGGAGGGGTTGTTGAGGTGGTTCGGACATGTAGAGAGAATGGAACGAGACAGAATGAGTGTATAAATCTGTAGTGGAGGGAAGGCGGGGTAGGGGTCGGCCTAGGAAATGTTGGAGGGAGGGGATAAAAGAGGTTTTGTGTGCGAGGGGCTTGGACTTCCAGCAAGCATGTGTGAGCGTATTTGATAGGAGTGAATGGAGACAAATGGTTTTTAATACTTGACGTGCTGTTGGAGTGTGAGCAAAGTAACATTTATGAAGGGATTCAGGGAAACCGGCATGCCGGACTTGAGTCCTGGAGATGGGAAGTACAGTGTCTGCACTCTGAAGGAGGGGTGTTAATGTTGCAGTTTTATTAATAGTGTAAAGCACCCCTCTGGCAAGACAGTGATGGAGTGAATGATGAGGAAAGTTTTTCTTTTTCGGGCCACCCTGCCTTGGTGGGAATCGGCCGATGTGTTAATAAAAAAAAAAAATATATATATATATATATATATATATATATATATATATATATATATATATATATATTGTATTTTTTCTTAGGACCAAGTAAGTGAACACTTGCTGTATAAGTTCTTACATTCTGTCAGTGTACGTACATCATGTTCCTGTTACCTAGGGTATACTACCACCCTACCAGACTACCTGTCGACTACTTCAGCTGATTATAAAGTCTAGCCCTATCTGTGATATGCTACCACCCCAGGATGCTACTCAGAGCAGCTGACTAACACCCGAGTACCTATTTACTGCTAGGTGAGTGGAGGCAACAGGTGTAAGAATACTTGCTCATATAGGTTGTGCTACTAGGTCAGATGCAGTGCTCCTTCCTTAAGTGAATGTAACCTGACCTGGCTGGGTCGGGGCATTGGCTTAAGCCGTTGGAGATTTGGACCTGCCTCGCATGGGCCAGTAGGCCTGCTGCAGTGTTCCTTCTTTCTTATGTCCTTATATGCCTCACCTCGCCTGAGAATCGAATTTGGGTTCGTATAGTTGTAAACCGAGCACTGCCAGTGAGCCACAGGTATGATTACCTCAACGACCGAGAACTTGGTGAAAATATTTGTGTGAAAACCCATGTTTTAGTTGTATATTTTTCTTGCTTTATGGTGAATATTAAAATGGTATACAGGTTGTTAGGTAACATACATGTGCAACAGTTATCTTTATTTCGAAACGTTTCGCCTACATAGCAGGCTTCTTCAGTTGAGTACAGAAAAGTTGCTAGAAGCAGGAGAGACGATGTAATGGATAAAAGACATTTATAAAGAATAAATCATGATTTGGGAAATCTAATTTTTACATTTTGGCTCCATGGAAGTGTAAATTACTGATGGGGAAAACTTGTATTTGCCTTCAGTTAATTAGGTTTTCTTAGATATGTTCAAAACGCCTTGTGTGTATATACATTGAGACATACACATCCCAGCGTATATGTGCTGAGTCACACAACATTGTATACACATATCAGTGTACATAAGCTGAGTCACGTGACACTTTTATGTAGCATTTTGTTGTGAAAATTAGACACATGTGTAACATCTGTGTATCATTAATTTAGACGTTTCGCCCTCCAGTGGCTTTATCAATACAAATTCTAGGACATAATTTGAAGACAGTAGAACTATATACAAAAGATGAGGTAATCAGTCCATCAGCCTTGGAGTTGGTGTGAAGAGCACCGTGGTCGTGGAGGTTCTGGAGCAGAGGCGAGAAGACTGGCGCTTATATACTGGCGACAGGTGAAAAGAAGACGGGTTCTCTTGGAGAGATATCCTCAAGACCTTATTGGCTTCATCAGTCCAATACAGAGAAGAATAGTGGAAGATCAGAAAGAATTTGAGGTAATCATTCCCTTAGCTGAGCTTTTCAACCACTGTTTGTCTGTACCGGACTGAGGAAGCCACTGGTGGGCGAAACTTTTCAACAATAAAGATACCCAAGTGTTGCACATGTGTCAAGTGTTGCACATGTGTCAAGTGTTGCACATGTGTCAAGTGTTGCACAAGTGTTAGATTCATCATCATAATAATTCTTTGTCTCATGAATATATAAAATGGGTGATATAAATGTTAGGAAGTTGACCTTACATACAGCCTAGTGTGAGAGTGGGCGGCGGTGACGAGGAAGTTGACCTTACATACAGCCTAGTGTGAGAGTGGGCGGCGGGGACGAGGAAGTTGACCTTACATACAGCCTAGTGAGAGAGTGGGCGGCGGGGACGAGGAAGTTGACCTTACATACAGCCTAGTGTGAGAGTGGGCGGCGGTGACGAGGAAGTTGACCTTACATACAGCCTAGTGTGAGAGTGGGCGGCGGGGACGAGGAAGTTGACCTTACATACAGCCTAGTGAGAGAGTGGGCGGCGGGGACGAGGAAGTTGACCTTACATACAGCCTAGTGTGAGAGTGGGCGGCGGTGACGAGGAAGTTGACCTTACATACAGCCTAGTGTGAGAGTGGGCGGCGGGGACGAGGAAGTTGACCTTACATACAGCCTAGTGAGAGAGTGGGCGGCGGGGACGAGGAAGTTGACCTTACATACAGCCTAGTGTGAGAGTGGGCGGCGGTGACGAGGAAGTTGACCTTACATACAGCCTAGTGTGAGAGTGGGCGGCGGGGACGAGGAAGTTGACCTTACATACAGCCTAGTGAGAGAGTGGGCGGCGGGGACGAGGAAGTTGACCTTACATACAGCCTAGTGTGAGAGTGGGCGGCGGTGACGAGGAAGTTGACCTTACATACAGCCTAGTGTGAGAGTGGGCGGCGGGGACGAGGAAGTTGACCTTACATACAGCCTAGTGAGAGAGTGGGCGGCGGGGACGAGGAAGTTGACCTTACATACAGCCTAGTGTGAGAGTGGGCGGCGGTGACGAGGAAGTTGACCTTACATACAGCCTAGTGTGAGAGTGGGCGGCGGGGACGAGGAAGTTGACCTTACATACAGCCTAGTGAGAGAGTGGGCGGCGGGGACGAGGAAGTTGACCTTACATACAGCCTAGTGTGAGAGTGGGCGGCGGGGACGCGGAAGTTGACCTTACATACAGCCTAGTGTGAGAGTGGGCGGCGGGGACGAGGAAGTTGACCTTACATACAGCCTAGTGTGAGAGTGGGCGGCGGGGACGCGGAAGTTGACCTTACATACAGCCTAGTGTGAGAGTGGGCGGCGGGGACGAGGACCAGAGTATTCACTAACTGAGCGACTCAGGCACCAGCGACAAGGATCACACAAACAACCAAGAGATGACAGGCAACAAAGCAATTACTGCAACACATGCAAGACCACCAGCTGTGGACACCAACAGTCTAACAGCTCTTGCAAAACACTAATTGCACAGTGTGACAAGATGCAAAATTAACGAGTATTATAATTACTATCAATTTATTAATGGTGCTAGGGACGCAGAAATAAGCAACTTCTCTTCATCTTAATCATGACATCCACCAGTTGCTGCATGATCATAATGGTTTAGCGCTTCCCCACGAGTATAATATGATCTTGAAAAGCATGGAGGGAGGGGTCGTTTATGATGTGCGGCACTGTAAGGGTGCCTTGATATTTGTGATGGGCTCTTGATCACAGGAGGAACTGCGACCCTGCCCTTCAAGAAGGGTGTCTTGATGTGCTCGTGACCACAGGAAACTCTGCGACCCCTCACTTTCCTCCCATCAAATCTGGATGTCTTCCATGATCCACCTACCATATGACTCCTGGATGTCTTCCATGATCCACCTACCATATGACTCCTGGATGTCTTCCATGATCCACCTACCATATGACTCCTGGATGTCTTCCATGATCCATCTACCGTATGACTCCTGGATGTCTTCCATGATCCATCTACCGTATGACTCCTTCAGGTGAATAATAATAATATAATAATAAGCGTTGTCAAGATCATATAATGAAAACCTACATAAGTGTACAAACTCCTACATAAGTGTACAAACTCCTTCATAATTGTAAAAATACCTATATAAGTGTACAAACTCCTACATAAATGTAGAAGTGTACAGCTTGTACCTATCGGTATTGTATACCATTTTCAGATTCAGCCCTATAACACTTTATTGTCTCTTCAATAATACCAAAACTTACTCGTGGCGAAACGTTCCCTTTAATAAATGTCATAACTGAATGTAACTTCTCCATCTGCTATAGTCAAGTTAAGCTGGGTACCTTCAAAAATAGAAGGATTGGCGTTGAGAAGGGCCTGTCTGCTATGGACCAGTAGGCCTACTGTAGTGCTACTATATTGTTGACACAGAACAAATTAACAAGTTTCAAAAACACAGCATATAAGTGTCAGGATCACAGCAAACAAGTGCTAGGATCACAGCAAACAAGTAAGTGCCAGGATCACAGCAAACAAGTAGATAAATGGTTCAGAGAACCGACAAGTTTATAAATTAGACACATTTGCAACACTTTGGTATCTTTAATGAGGAAACGTTTCGCCACACAGTGGCTTCATCAGTCCATACAAAGGAGAATGGTGAAGAACAGGAGGAGTTTGAGGTAATCAGTCCCTCAGTCTGGAGTCAATGTAATCAGTCCATCAATCTTGAAAAGAATACAGCTTATGCACGAAGAAGTTGCTTATATACTGTAGACAGGTGAGGTGAAGCAGTCGTAGGTGGTATCACCTGTCTACACTATATAAACAACTTCTTCGTGCATATTCTGTATTCTTTTCAAGACTGATGGACTGATTACATGGACTCCAGGCTGAGGGACTGATTACCTCAAACTCCTTCTGTTCTTCACCATTAATCTTTGTATGGACTGATGAAGCCACTGTGTGGCAAAACGTTTCCTCAATAAAGATACCCAAGTGTTGTACATGTGTCTAATTTATCAAACAGGTAAGTGCCAAGATCACAGCAAACAAATAAGTGTCAAGATCTCAGCCGATAACAGTGTTAAGATCACGACAGAGAGATAAGTGTCAAGATAACGTACAAAGGAGGATGACAAAGTCGGTTCCATGTATCAGAAATCTTTCCTAAGAGGATAGACTGAGGGCCCTTAATTTGCACTCTCTATAAAGGCGTAGAATTAAGGGGGATATGATTGAGGTGTATAAATGGAAAACAAGAATAAGTAAAGGGAATGTAAATAGCGTGCTAAAAATATCTAGCCAAGAGATAAGACTCGCAGCAGTGGTTTTAAAGTTGAAAAAAATAGATTCAGGAAGGATATAGGAAAGCACTGGTTTGGTAATAGAGTTGTGGATGAGCAGGGGATTTTAACGTAGTGATAGTAGGGGATTTTAACTTTAGTCAAATTGACTGGACTTCTTTGACCGGTAATCTAGAGTCCAGTGACTTTATGGAAGTAGTTCAGGACTGTTTTCTGAAGCAGTGTGTAACAGAGCCTACCAGGGGTAATAATTTGCTCGACCTAGTCTTGTCAAATAAGGACACACTCGTAAATAATCTGGAGATCGCTGAAGAGCTTGGCGCAAGTGACCACAAATCCATTACTTTTAATATTACCTGGGAGTACGAGAATAGGGATAATACGGTAAAAGTTCCTGATTTTCGTTCCGCCGATTATAATGGACTTAGGGAACACCTGTCTAATCTCGATTGGGGTAATCTAGCTAATGATTTTATTGACGATGATCATAGTTACGATTACGAAGGATCTGCGTTTATGATTTTTTCTTAATAATGTACAACGTGCACAGAGTATATTTATTCCCCAGAGAGAATTTAGGTCAAATAATAACGATCCCAAATGGATTAACAGGAGGCTAAAACATCTATTAGGGGAGAAAAGAGGAATTTATAGGCGCATCAAAAGAGGAGATGTTAACCTTATTGACCAATATGTTCAGTTGAAAAGAGAAGTAAAAAAAGGGATTAGAAAGGCTAAACGTGACTATGAGATTAAGGTTGCTAATGAATCAAAGACTAATCCAAAAGGGTTCTTTCAAGTGTATAGGACGAAGGTGAAGGAAAAGGTAGGACCTCTGAAAATTGGGAATGGACAGCTGACGGATAACGAACTGGAAATGTGTTCTCTATTTAATGACTATTTTTTGTCAGTCTTTACACAAGAAGACGTAAATGAGATTCCAGAAATTAACAATTATTTAGTTCCTGAAGAATTCAAATTAACTAATATTACTGTCACGAGGGACATGGTTATCAAACAGATAGATAAACTGAAGCAAAATAAGTCCCCGGGACCCGACGAGTTGTTTTCCAGGGTACTTAAAGAATGCAAGATGGAACTTAGTCAACCATTAACGAATGTGTTTAATACGTCCATCCTAACTGGTGTTGTGCCAGAGATGTGGAAGATAGCTAATGTAGTTCCTATATTCAAATGAGGGGATAAATCCAATCCATCAAATTACCGTCCAGTAAGCCTCACGTCTATAGTACGCAAATTATTGGAATCAATTATAGCTGATATTATTAGAAGTCACCTTGAAGAGCATAATTTGATTAATGAATCTCAGCATGGGTTCACGAGAGGTCGTTCCTGCCTGACAAATTTACTGACGTTTTTTTCAATAAAACATTTGAGGCAGTTGACAGTGATAAAGAATATGATATAGTTTACTTGGATTTCAGTAAGGCCTTCGATAGAGTACCTCACAAGAGACTCTTAAGAAAGGTGGCAGCTCATGGTATAGGAGGTAAAGTTCTATCATGGATAGAGGCATGGCTTACCAATAGAAAGCAGAGAGTTTCCATTAATGGGGTCAAATCTGAATGGGGATTAGTCACTAGTGGCGTTCCACAAGGATCAGTTTTAGGCCCATTGTTGTTCATAATTTACATAAATGACCTTGATGAAGGAATTACAAGTGACATGAACAAATTTGCTGATGATACAAAAATAGACCGTATGATTCACTCTGAGGAGGATACCAGTGAACTCCAGGAGGATTTGGACAAATTAATGTCTTGGTCTGAAAAGTGGCAAGGACCATAGCTTGGTAATGAAAATATCCCTCGAAGTTATAAACTAGGTGAAGTAGAGCTTGATCATACAGAATGTGAAAAAGACTTGGGAGTCATGGTAAGCAGAAATCTAAAGCCAAGACAGCAGTGCCTGAGTGTGCGCAATAAGGCTAACAGATTATAGGAAGTATAAGTGGCAGAAATGACATGTATGTAAGGAATGGGGTTCACTTATCTAGGTTTGGGGTGGGAGCACTGGCCAATGCAGTGGAGGGAGCTGTTAGGTCTTTAAACTAGAAATAGATTGTGGTATGGGTTTTTGTTTAAAATCAATGAAATCTCAGTGTAGCAATAGTGTGAGTTTTAGGGAAACCAGTTTCAGGCAGAATGAGGTGGAGTTATTGGTGAATATTGGGAACTCAGTGGCACTAGGTGACAAGGACAGTAACAGGGATAGTGGAGGAACAGAAATCAGCAGGAAGAGAAAAGAGAAGGGAGGTTTTCTAAACATATATTAAATAAATACACGTAGTGCGAGAAATAAGATGGACGAATTGAGATTAGTTGCAAGTGCAAGTAATATTGATGTTTTTGCCATAACTGAGACATAGTTTAATATGAAAAATCGGGACATGCCTGCTGAATGTCACATTCAGGATTTTAAATTGTTCCAAGTAGACAGAAGTATCGGGAAGGGGGGTGGGGTTGCACTCTATGTCCGTGATCGTTTAAATTGTTGCATAAAAACTGGTATAAAGTCTGAAATAATACATACAGTCTGTCTGGATAGAATTTTCAGAGGGGTGTGAAAAATTGATTCTAGGCGTGATATACCGTCCTCCAAACTTAGATAGGGAACAAGGGAGACTATTTTGGGAGGAAATTGTTAAGGCCACAAGGCACGATAACGTGGTAATTCTAGGGGACTTTAACTTTAGTCAGATTGATTGGAAATTTTTGACAGGAAATTTAGAATCTAACGACTTTTTAGAGGTAGTTCAGGATTGTTTTTTGAAGCAGTTTGTGACAGAACCTACAAGGGGAAATAACCTACTTGACTTGGTTCTGGCAAACAAGGAAACCCTTGTTAATAATTTAGAAATTACAGAGGAACTCGGCGCAAGTGACAACAAGTCAATTACATTTAGCATTGAATGGATGTATGATAGTAGGGATAATTCAGTAACGGTCCCAGATTTTCGTTTAGCAGACTACAATGGGCTTAGAGAACACTTATCATCTGTGGACTGGGGTAACAAAGAGAGCTATCAATATGAGAGTTTTCTAAACTATACATGCTGCCCAAAGAACATTTATCCCGTATAAAGAAATTAGATCGAATAGAAATGACCCTAAATGGATGAATAATGGGCTCAAATATCTCTTAGGGGAGAAGAAAGGAATTTATATGCGCATCCAAAGAGGTGAGGGTCATCTTATAAATCAGTATATTGACATTAAGAGGGACGTTAAAAAGGGAATAAAAAAAGCTAAACGGGACTACGAAATTAAAGTTGCTAGGGATTCGAAAACTAACCCAAAAGGTTTTTTCCAGGTTTATAGAACAAAAATTAGAGATAAGATAGGTCCCCTTAAAAATAACTCTGGGCATCTTACTGACAAGGAGAATGAAATGTGCTCGATTTTTAATAATTATTTTCTCTTGGTTTTCACTCAGGAAGACACTAACAATATCCCAGTAATTAATTTTTATAGTGGGCCTGAAGAAGATAAATTATGTAATATTACAGTCACTAGCGAAATGGTTATCAAACAGACCGATTGAAGCAAAATAAATCCCCGGGCCCTGATGAACTTTTTTCAAGGGTTCTTAAAGAGTGCAAAATGGAACTTTGTGAACCATTGACTAAAATTTTTAATATATCTCTTCAGACAGGTGTAGTGTCTGATATGTGGAAGATGGCCAATATAATTCCTATTTTTAAAGCAGGGGACAAGTCGTTAAAGTCAAATTACCGCCCAATAAGCCTGACCTCGATTGTAGGTAAATTACTAGAGTCAATTATAGCCGATATCATAAGAATCCATCTTGATAAGCATAATTTGATTAATGATACTCAGCATGGATTCACGAGGGGCCGTTCCTGCTTAACTAATTTATTAATCTTTTTCAGTAAAGCTTTTGAGGCTGTTGATCATGATAAAGAATTCGATATTGTTTATTTAGACTAGTAAGGCTTTTGATAGAGTACCGCACCAGTGACTGTTAATGAAAATTGCAGCTCATGGCATTGGGGGAAAAGTGTTGTCATGGATCGAGTCATGGCTCACCAATAGGAAGCAGAGAGTGTGCATAAATGGGGTTAAATCCGAGTGGGGACCTGAAACAAGTGGCGTTCCACAGGGATCAGTCTTAGGCCCGTTGTTATTTATAATATATATCAATGACCTTGACGAGGGAATTACTAGTGATATGAGCAAATTCGCCGACGACACGAAGATAGGTAGGATAATTGATTCAAACATAAATGTCATGGAACTACAGGAAGATTTAGACAAACTTAATTCGTGGTCAGAAAAGTGGCAGATGCAGTTCAATGTAGATAAATGCAAGGTTCTGAAGCTCGGGAGTGTCCATAACCCAAGCACTTATAAGTTAAATAACGTAGAACTTAGCCATACAGCTGGCGAAAAGGACTTGGGGGTTATGGTAAGCAGCAACCTTAAACCAAGACAGCAATGCCTAAGTGTACGTAATAAGGCAAACAAATTACTGGGATTTATATCCTTGGTTAGGCCTCATCTAGATTATGCTGCACAGTTTTGGTCGCCGTATTACAGAATGGATATAAATGCTCTGGAAAACGTACAAAGGAGGATGACAAAGTTGATCCAATGTATCGGAAATCTTCCCTATGAGGATAGACTGAAGGCCCTGAATCTGCACTCTCTAGAAAGGCGTAGAATTAGGGGATGATATGATTGAGGTGTATAAATGGAAAACGGGAATAAATAACGGGGATGTAAATAGCGTGTTAAAAATATCTAGCTTAGACAGGACTCGCAGCAATGGCTTTAAAGTTGGAAATGAGTTGTGGATGAGTGGAACAAACTCCCAAGTACAGTTATATAGTGTGTGATAAATGGTTTTAAAAACCGACGAGTTGAAGATTGATACAGGAAATTCTTCAATACTTGTCCAACCTTTGGACGAAGACCTACTTCGACTAGTGGATGGTACCACTATGACCCCGCCTCACCTGACTACAGTATATAAGTCACTTCTATGGCCCTATGCTACACTATACGAACACTCATTCCACGTACACGCAACACTACAGTCCTAGGAGTTACTTTGGACTCCAGACTGAGAATACATACCCACATAAACACTTAAAGAGTTATGGCCAGTATTGCCCTTGGTAGACTGTTCAAGCTCAGAGACTCACACCCAAATACCAAACTACACCTGTATAAGACTCTTATACGACCACTTATCACTTACACACCTCTTGTTCTCTCTCTCTTGCTGCCAAAACAAATATCTTGAAACTGCAGCGAATCCAGACCCGTGCATTGCGATGGTGCTGGGAACCGTGCACTGCGGTGGTGCTGGGAACCGTGCACTGCGGTGGTGCTGGGAACCGTGCACTGCGGTGGTGCTGGGAACCGTGCACTGCGGTGGTGCTGGGAACCGTGCACTGCGGTGGTGCTGGGAACCGTGCACTGCGGTGGTGCTGGGAACCGTGCACTGCGGTGGTGCTGGGAACCGTGCACTGCGGTGGTGCTGGGAACCGTGCACTGCGGTGGTGCTGGGAACCGTGCACTGCGGTGGTGCTGGGAACCGTGCACTGCGGTGGTGCTGGGAACCGTGCATTGCGGTGGGTGCTGGGAACGAAGTGGGATGACTATGCCACTAGCGAGTCCCTCCACAACAGGACTGGCACCCCGGCACTGAACGTGTTCTGGAAAGAACTCAGTGACAGACAAATAGACCGACTTGAAACCTACCAAGGTACCTGGACAACCTTTCTAGACGATGTCATCAGACAGCCAGACAACAATCTAAACCTTTGTCAATCTATTAATAATCCTGCTCCTCCTCCTCTCTACACCTAAAACTATGACTTTTATCTAACTCCTAACTTCTACCCTGCCCTCTGCAGGGGTGGACCTTAAAAGACGTCCTTTTTACCCAGCACAATTCCATGTCTTCCCCTTTCAATCGACTGCATTGTGAGAAGCAGTACGACAGCAAACCAGCCTTGACGTTTGGCTGCCGCCCATGTGAAATGTCCTTGCCTCCCGAACCAAGACCAGTACCTCCATTGCGCAGAGACAACCTTGCAGATCACCACGACTCAGAAAACACTCTATCTATCATGCCAACCAACGCTATGCGGCTGGGTTTAGCCCTGGCTCTTTCCCTTCACCTTATTACAACTCCTTTCACCTACTATTCTTCCTCTATCAAAAATCTCCATTTTCACCCTTATGGGTCTTACCTGAGAGTACTGATTCGATTCGATTCTATGCTGTACTTTCTACAAGATTGATGGACTGAACCACATCGACTCAGGCCGAGGGACTGATTACCTCAAACTACTCCTCTCCTTACACCTTTCTGCTTTGTATTGGACTGATGAAGCCACTGTGTGGCGAAACGTTTAATTAATAAAGATTCCCAAATGTTGCATAAGTGTCTCAATCTTCTACAGTTATAGAGGCTAAAATATTGTGCTACTAGGTCAGATGCCGTGCTCCTTCCTTAAGTGAATGTGACCTGACCTGACTAGATTGGGGCATTGGCTTAGGCCGGTAGGAGACTTGGACCTGCCTCGCATGGGCCAGTAGGCCTGCTGCAGTGTTCTTATGAGTGGGTGTGAGTTGGACCTGACTAGCTTGTGCTAATAGGTTTGCTACCGTGCTCCTTCCTTAAGTGACCTGGACCTGACTAGGTTGAAGATTGAGACATGCAACATATGGGAATGTTAGGTAAAAGGACACAAATGCAACTAATGTGACATTTTAAAATGTCACATTAGTTTCACTTGTGTTCTTTTACCTAACATATTGTGGGTAATCCTATCAACATTAATATAACATATGGGAATGAAGATAAATGGTATAAAATACCGATACAATGGAAAAATAAACACAAGCAGTATAATGTGATCCTTTATTGACAACGTTTCGCCCATGCAGTGGGCTTTATCGAGTCACAAACATATCTGTTTGAGTTGATAAAGCCATTGTGTAGGCGAAACGTTGTCAATAAAGGATCACATAAGAAAGAAGGAACACTGCGGCAGGCCTACTGGCCCATGCGAGGCAGGTCCAAATCTCCCACCGGCTTAAGCCAATGCCCCGACCCAGCCAGGTCAGGTTACATTCACTTAAGGAAGGAGCACGGCATCTGACCTAGTAGCACAAGCTAGTCAGGACCAACTCACACCCACCCGCACCTACTCATATATTTATCTAGCCTATTTAAGAACATAAGAATGGAGGAACACTGCAGAAGGCCTACAGCAAATAAATATCAGTCACAGCAGTGATAAATGCTAAGAGAGCGTACACACGTGTGAAACTAAAACAACAAGGTGTAAGTCAGTGTGTGGCAACGTACACAGCAGCAGCAGCAGCAGCAGCAAATGTTGGCTGGCTGGGGAAGTGAATTAAGTGTAGCTGGCGAGCAGTGAGACGAGGCTGCATCCGTTGTCTCTCCTCGTGGTTAAGCACACACAACATTGTTGATTTATTTACTTTCCTCTCTTTCTTTATATATATAAACATTTTATTCTCCATGATTATTAGATGTAAGATTACACCTTGGAGTGCAGTAGCTCACCCATAGGATGGGTTAGTAGTATATAATAAAACTATCAAATTAACTACAGTTGTTATTGGTGTCTTGTAACTTGATTCCACACGTTTAATTTTAACCAGTCGGCTCCTGGCGGCTACGAAAGTTTCTTAAGAGTATATGAGTTAAGCTTCCTTTCAGTTAACGTCGTTTCATTAGGTATCTTTGATTGGTTGCCCGGATTTTTTTTTTTTACTCCTTCCAAGGTTTTGTTTATAACTCGAGAATGTCTTATCCGAACGGCTTCAAATTTTCAACGCTGATGGTGTACTGGAACTATGGAAGGGGTCGAGCAACTATTGGCATATGGTGGTGGTGCCCTCTGGTCAATTCCTGGTTTTGGTTTCCGTGTGAGAAAGGTTTTATTGATTGAGTTTGAACATTCAACACACTGGTTGTTCATGAATCGTATACAATATCGACAAGATGAAAATTAGACACATTGTAGACGTTTCTGTATTGATAAAGCCACTGGAGGGCGAAACGTCTACAATAAAGATACCCAGATGTTGCACATGTGTCTTATTTTCATCATTCAACACTGGTGTATCCTACTTAGAAGAATGTTAAGATTGGCAAACTAAAACCTACCCCCCCCCCCGTGACATACCCTAATCATTCTCCATGTGAACGACTTGAATCTTGTTATGACGTTTGAATCATGTTATGACTAGGATGATACCCTATAATTTTAGGTTGTGGTTATACAAATTTACCAGTTTACTAACATAATTGATAAACTTTGAAAGTTTGGATTCAGACTCTGCCATCTAGTCGGCTGTGTTTTGCTCAATGGAAGGTTAGCATTATTGGGATGTGTAAGTCTCAATTTATCAGTCTTAGAAAACAAATTGTTATATTGATTCTAATACAATAGTTGAAGAACACTTGTTGTCATCACCTTCAAACGTGTAATTAACACACACACGATTACATTAATAAGTACACTTATGTACATATAGGCACATGTATACATATACACGTATACATATACAAACGCACACATGTATACGTATGCACATGAATGCATCTGCACACGCATACATAAATAAGGACACGAAAATATTTGCAAGCATACAAACACATACATATTTTTGTTTTAGAGCCTTAGAAACTTATGATGGCCCTGTAGTATTCCTGTTGTATGATGTAGGAGGGTGGTGCATAATGTAGGAGGCTGGTGTATGATGTGGGAAGGTGGTGTAAGATGTAGGAGACTGGTGTATAATGTGGAAGGGTGGTGTATGATATAGGAGGCTGGTGTATAATATAGGAGGCTGGTGTTATGGGAGTTGCATCTTCTTGGATCTCGCAGCTTCCCAAACAAGTCTAGTTCATAAAAGTATTTTAACTTCATTTTGGCATCTTTTCAGACCTACATAATGTAACTGACGTTTGCAAACTTACCATCGCCGCAGAAAAAAAATGTGGATTACGTTAAACTTAAAAAAAAAACACAGCACAAACATCCATCATTAAATTATGCCGTGGGATAACAGTATTGAGAACACGGGCGGTGCATGTATCCGGAGTGAACACCCACCTGTTGAACGGGTGTGACACACGGTAGCCTCAAGACTAGAGGAGCTTAGAACACACCACCTGCTCACTACGGAGGTTCAAGCCACACTGCTCGCCACTACGCTACACGGCCACACAACCTGACGTCACTTCTTACTGATACCAGGAAACTTGGGAGATAACAAACGGTGAACGAGTGAGTGAGAGAAGACGGGAAGGAAGCAGGAAGAGAGGGCACCACCCACATCACTCCACGATACGTATTGAACTTAAGGAGCCCAGTGGAAATAAGTCACTTTGTCTTACTTTTTTGGGTTATCCCAGGTTCTCCACACATATGCTGCTGTATAACCCCTGTGGTTTAGCGCTTCTATTTGATTATAATAATAATAATCCACACATATGCTGTATGATACTCTGTGTAACTGTATTTATGTATACCTGAATAAACTTACTTAAGGGGTGATCACTCCTCTTGTTCCAGCTAATCCTCATTATCATAGGCTTTATTGAAATTGAACTTACATTTGCAAGAGAATATAAGTAATATTCATACACGTTGCTTGATTGCTAACGCACTCAGCTCACACACTGACGTCCGTGGTTCGATCCTCGGTACGGGTGGAAGCATTATGACGTGTTTTCTTGACACCTGTTGTCCATGTTCACCCATCAATAAAACAGGTACCTGGGTGTTAGTGGACTGGTGTGGGTCGCATCCTGGGGACAAAATTGACCTAATTTGCCCGAAATGCTCTGCGTAACAAAGACGCCCGGTTAGTAATCAAAGAAACTAATTTCCGTAGACGCAAGTGCCTTGAATCAGCACTTATCGCTGTTTCTAACACAAACAAAACAAAGGCAGCTTCACCATCTCTGAAGTCTTAGCAAGAATCCTCCTGAAAACAGTAAACCCTACCATCACATAGTCTCTCCTGCTACACAAGCACATCGCGGATGTGGAACACTGCTACAGACCTTCTCTATTCCAACCTCCAACAGAAATATTTGTCTAACCTATTTTTATACTACCCAAGTAATTGTTTTATCACCTTTTACTCATGTGCAAGTTGATTGTTCTACCTTATTGTATTACTACTACTACTACTACTACTACAACTTATATCACTACTACCTCTACCACTACCACTAGTATTACACCTCACTCTGAGCATATATATACCCTGTGTGTCCATGTATTGTTTATAAGGGCTTGGAGAGCGAAACGTTGCCGCAATAAAATGTCACATTAGTTACATTTGCGTCCTTTTATTAACAGTATACCTTGTACATGTACTTGTAGAAATAAAGATTATTATTATTCTATAAATTATATTCTTAATTGTATGATTTACGCTTCGTTAATGTTTGGGAAAAGTTAAGTAGCCCAGGAACTCACAGTTATTAATATAATAATTAGGTACATCTGAAGAGTGATGCCACTCTTTTCCAAAGTATTATATTATGAAAACACCAGTAGTGTGCTGCTGCACTACTGTGGTAGTTACATTGTGGGAACACCAGTAGTGTGCTGCTGCACTACTGTGGTAGTTACATTGTGGGAACACCAGTAGTGTGCTGCTGCACTACTGTGGTAGTTACATTGTGGGAACACCAGTAGTGTGCTGCTACACTAGTGTGGTAGTTACATTGTGGGAACACCAGTAGTGTGCTGCTACACTACTGTGGTAGTTACATTGTGGGAACACCAGTAGTGTGCTGCTACACTACTGTGGTAGTTACATTGTGGGAACACCAGTAGTGTGCTGCTACACTACTGTGGTAGTTACATTGTGGGAACACCAGTAGTGTGCTGCTACACTAGTGTGGTAGTTACATTGTGGGAACACCAGTAGTGTGCTGCTGCACTAGTGTGGTAGTTACATTGTGGGAACACCAGTGTGCTGCTACACTAGTGTGGTAGTTACATTGTGGGAACACCA
>WNWK01002921.1:0-20000 GCA_009830355.1 Cherax destructor
ATTTGTTAGGAAATTATAGATCCACCTACCAACTTTTCCTGTTATTCCTTTATCATGCATTTTGTGCGCTATTACACCATGGTCAAAGGTTTTTGCAAAGTCTGTGTATACTACATCGGCGTTTTGTGTGTCCTCTAGAACATCCAGGACCTTGTCATAGTGGTCCAGAAATTGGGACAGACAAGAGCGACCTGCTCTAAACCCATGTTGCCCTGGGTTGTGTAACTGATGGGTGGCGATCTTGCTTCTTAGAACCCTTTCAAAGATTTTTTATGATATGGGACGTTAGTGTTATCGGTTTGTAGTTCTTTGCTATTGCTTTACTGCCCACTTTGTAGAGTGGGGCTATGTCCGTTGTTTTTAGCAGCTGTGGGACGACCCCTGTGTTCATGCTTCCTCTCCATAGGATGCTAAAAGCGCAGTTCTTGATGAACACGGAGTTCCATGAGTCTGGGCCTAGGGCAGAGTGAATGGGCATGTCATTTATCGCCTTTTCGAAGTCATTTGGCGTCAGGACAATGTCAGATAGGTTTGTGTCTACCAAATTATGTGGCTTTCTCATAAAAAAATCCATTTAGGTCTTCGACTCTCAGTCTGGTTAGCGGGTAGCTAAAAACCCGAGTCATATTGGGACTTGAGTAACTCACTCATTTACTTGCTGTCATCTGTGTAGGACCCATCTCGTTTAAATAGAGGCCCAATACTGGATGTTGTTCTCGACTTTGATTTGGCATAAGAAAAGAAATACTTTGGGTTTCTTTCGATTTCATTTATGGCTTTTAGTTCTTCCCGCGTTTCTTGACTCACGTAAGATTCCTTTAGCTTTAATTCGATGTTTGCTATTTCTCTGACCAGTGTCTCCCTACGTATTGCAGATATATTGGCCTCTTTTAGCCGCTCTGTTATTCTTTGCCTTCGTCTGTATAGGGAGCGCCTTTATGGTGCATCCAACAAAATAAGCAGACTCTTTGATGTCACTTTCTCACTACCACCCGGCTCCGGCTGGGTTTCATGCCAGTTAGTTAGTTTGATATCTTTATTATGCACTTATGATAAATAACCTCAAAATAATATAATTCTTAAGATTGTAAGTATCTTTTAGCATATAATTTTTTTTTTGTACTGGAGGGAGTTTAGACCACTTGTTAATTCACCCCCTTGAACAATTGAGATAACATATTTTTCCAGTGGAATGTATAATGAAAGTCTAGGAAAACATGTTTTGATAAACAAATATTCAACTAACAAATGTTTTCAAGAAATGTAATCTCTTTGCTAAAGAAGGACTGCCTGTACAGTACATTAAAAATTGTATTCATATATAAAAGAAAATAACTAAGTCACTGTAAAAATGCAGTGCAATGTAGTGGTCAGAGCATTTAGAGAAGCAATATGTTGAACAAGAGTGTATAGCGTTCATTTTCTAGGAGTGTACAAATACAGGTACAACATTGATTTTCCAACATTCTTGGTTTCTAGGTCTTGCCGGAATATCAATTTTGCCGGGCCAACACAGGTCATGTAATAATATTTCAATAAATTTCTGACCCACTAATTATACACCTCCCTTTACCCAGTGCATTTATACTGTATGTATGCTCATTTTATGGTGCATAGAGTGCTCATATTTGTTTAGTAGAGAATGGTCAAGAACTACAGATGTAATATTCATGTTGCAGTTAAGGTTGAATTAATAACATTATTTTTCCCTCTGTTAGTTTTTAACCAAAGACACTCATACATTGTGTATGATCACTCTGTATATGTATAACAAGATCACATTTATTTGGTCAAGATGGGATGAGAAGCACGTCCTAGCATAGTCTCTACACTGTGTTATCCATGTACAGTTTCTCTGGCTGGAATGCCCTGCCATTTTTTATGGAAGCAATGAATGGTAACTGCTTCAAACACATGCTTCCTTCAAGCCTTACAAAGTTTATGTAATAGGTAGGATTTTATTTAATGCCCTCTCATAATTCTGTCTAGACTAAGAGAGGTGCTGGATAATACATTGCTGAAAAATTGTTGTACCTACATTAATGTTAGCTGAAAATGCCAATTTTGCAAGATTCTCAGTTTCTCGAAGAGCTGTTTATTTAGAGTACAGTATATTGCTTCTATACAACTTAATGAAAAGTACATGGTACAGTGGTACCTCGGTTAACGATGGTCCCCAAACTCTCCCTTTTATGTAAGTTTATTTTTTTAATCGCTTTTATAAGTGTATTTTTGGGGTCTAAAAGGACTAGTCTATTTTACATTATTCCTTATGGGGATAAATTCGTTTGGTAATGGCACTTGAACAGCATTCTGGAACGAAAAAATATTGTTAACCGAGGTACCACTGTATTTTTAATCATGCAAAAAAATTGTATAGACTATACACTATAATGAAAAATAAAAGAGTTTCCTGGTGCTTCTAAATATACATTCATCTAGTCAACTGTGTTAACCAGATGATCTTATCTGTATTTACTCTTAGAATTACTACCACAATTAAATATGTATACAGTGGTACCTTGACTTACGAGTGCCCCAACTTACGAGTTTTCTGAGTTACGAGCCGTTGCTTGGTAGATTTTTTGCTTTGAGTTGCGAGCCAAAATCTGAGTTACGAGTGAGCTTCAGATATGCTGTCATTCGCAGGAGATACCGAGGAAATATCAAAAACCTCGATAATAACCAAAGTGTAACATCCTTTCAATTTTGATACCACTGATAGTGTCATCCTGCCAGAATGTTCTATAACGTATGCCCTAAGTAAATTAAAACAATTCTGGAACATATGTAATACATGTTCAGCAGGCCGGCTGGCTGGCTGATTTGCTTTGGCTGTTTTATCTCCTTCTGTCTGTCTGTATCTATCTCTGTCTCTGTTTCTATCTCACAGGTACACATTATACATAGTGTAAATTACCTAGGATAACCCAATAAATCCAGACAGTGCTATACAGAGGACCCCTGAGTTTCGGCCATAATTCATTCCAGAAGGCTGTTCAAGTACCATTACCGAACGAATTTGTTCCCATAAGGAATAATGTAAAGTAGGTTAGTCTGTTTCAGACCCCCAAAAATACACTTACAAAACCACTTACAATATTACACTTACATAATTGTTCGAATTTTGAGGTGGTTGAATCTCGGGGGTCCACTGTACTATGCTTGTAAATATAAGGCATAATTAGCATGACTGGCAAGTAATACACATTTTTACTTGTTCAGGAATCAGATGTGACAACTCTGCATCATGTGTAATACCTGTTTGTTCATGAGCAGCTCTCTCTCTGAGACAGAGACAAGTAGAGAGACGGGAAGACAGAAAGACAGATAAGCAGAGACAGATAAACATAGACAGAGCTAGGCAGACAAATAGACAGACAGACAGAAACAAACAGATAGACAGACAGAAACAAACAGATAGACAGACAGAAACAAACAGATAGACAGACAGAAACAAACAGATAGACAGACAGAAACAAACAGATAGACAGACAGAAACAAACAGATAGACAGACAGAAACAAACAGATAGACAGACAGAAACAAACAGATAGACAGACAGAAACAAACAGATAGACAGACAGAAACAAACAGATAGACAGACAAACAAACAGATAGACAGACAGAAACAAACAGATAGACAGACAGAAACAAACAGATAGACAGACAGAAACAAACAGATAGACAGACAGAAACAGATAGACAGACAGAAACAGATAGACAGACAGAAACAGATAGACAGACAGAAACAGATAGACAGACAGAAACAGATAGACAGACAGAAACAGATAGACAGACAGAAACAGACAGACAGAAACAGATAGACAGACAGAAACAGATAGACAGACAGAAACAGATAGACAGACAGAAACAGATAGACAGACAGAAACAGATAGACAGACAGAAACAGATAGACAGACAGAAACAGATAGACACAGAAACAGACAAACAAACAGACAGACAGAAACAAACAGACAGACAGAAACAAACAGACAGACATGTTTATGTATAACAGTGAAAAATAAAGCCAAGGCAGTGCACAATTATCAAATGTCACTCCACTGCTGCACTGTCAGCAGTGGAGTGACACTCATCTTACACTGTGCTTCAAGGAGTTTCATACATACTCCAGCATTTCTAAAACATTGCTGGGACCTGGCGAAAAAGGCAAAAATCATTTCTTATTTATAAATACATTTTTCTTATTTAAAAACCTGTAACAAAAAACTTGGGGCGATTTTTTGGAGGCTGGAATGGATTAATGGCACTTCAGTTAATTTCAATGAGGAAAATTGATTTGATATAGTACGAGCAAATTGAGTTACGAGCTCGGTCACGAAACGAATTAAACTCGTAAGTCAAGGTACCACTGTATGTACATGGTTCACCATGTATAATATTCCTCATCTTAATAACCTACTTTTTATTTGTGAAAGCTTTACTTAACATATTCTGCTCATTATCTTACAAATCAATATTCTCAACCATAAACAAATGTACCAAGATCATAAATTTAGATATCTTAGCCTCGTTAACAGGATTACTTAATTATATTTTTTTAACATATCGGCCATCTCTCGCTGAAGCACGGTGGCCCAAAACAGAAACACGTTCACCATCATTCACACAATATCACTGTCTTTGCAGAGGTGCCCTGATATGATAGTTTAGATGTCACTCCAAACAGCCAGTATCCCAAACCCCTCCATTAAAAGTGCAGGCTTTGTACTTCCCACCTCTAGGACTCGAGTCCAGCTAACTGATTTTTCCTGAATCCCTTCACAAAATTCTACCAAAAGTTGAAAGTGAACATAGATAAGAGTAAGGTGATGAGGGTATCAAACGATTTAGATAAAGAAAAATTGGATATCACATTGGAGAGGGGGAGTATGGAAGAAATGAATGTTTTCAGATATTTGGGAGTTTGCTTGTCAGCGGATGGGTTTATGAAGGATGAGGTTAACCATAGAATTGATGAAGGAAAAAAGGCGAGTGGTGCGTTGAGGTATCTGTGGAGACAAAAAACGTTATCCATGGAGGCAAAAAAGAGAACGTATGAAAGTAGTATAGTGGTACCAAAACTCTTATATGGTTGTGAAGCTTTGGTTGTGAATGCTGCAGCGAGGAGGAGGCTGGAGGCAGTGGAGATGTCCTGTCTGAGAGCAATGTGTGGTGTAAATATTATGCAGAGAATTCAGAGTGTGAAAATTAGGTGGTGTGGAATTACTAAAAGTATTCGTCAGAGGGCTGAAGAGGGGTTGTTGAGGTGGTTTGGTCATTTAGAGAGAATGGAACAAAGTAGAATGACTTGGAGAGCATATAAATCTGTAGGGGAAGGAAGGCTGGGGTAGGGGTCGTCCTCAAAAAAATTGGAGGAGGGGGTAAAAAGAGGTTTTGTGGGTGAGGGGCTTGGACTTCCACCAAGCATGCGTGAGCGTGTTAGATAAAAGTGAATGCTTTTTGGGACCTGACGAGCTGTTGGAGTGTGAGCAGGGTAATATTTTGTGAAGGGATTCAGGGAAACCGGTTAGATGGACTCGAGTACTGGAAATGGGAAGTACAATGCCTGCACTTTAACCCTTTGACTGTTTCGGTCGTATATATACATCTTACGAGCCACTGTTTCGGACGTATCTATACGCCTAAATTCTAGCGGCCTCAAATCAAACAGGAGAAAGCTGGTAGGCCTACATGTGAGAGAATGGGTCTGTGTGGTCAGTGTGCGCAGTATAAAAAAAAATCGGGCAGCCAATGGTGCATTGTGGGAACGCCATTTCAGTAGTTCTTGTTCAGCATGCCTAGCGGTAAGAATTATCTGACTCCCTGGCGCATCTGGGACTGTTTTCTTCCTCAATGATAGCTCTAACACAGATGGAAGTGTCTCTGAAGATGAATTTCTTGGTTTTGAGGAGTTTGTGACCGAAAGCAATGCCCAGAATACCAGAAGGAAGGAAGGAAAAAAGAAAGAAAATAAGGAAGAGATGAGAGGAAGGAAGGAAGGAAAGAAGAGATGAAAGGAAGGAAAGAATGAAGAAGGAAAGGAAGGAAGGAAAGAGGAAAGAAAGAAAGGAAGGAGAGATGAGAGGAGAGAAAGAACAAAAGAAGAAAGAAAGAAAGAAGATGAGAGGAAGTCCACACACTTCAAGCGCTAAGGGAAGTTGATGAAAAGTGTCCAGTCATTATATATATGTATATATATTATAGAACAATAGAAATAGGTTGGTAGGTAAGTAGGTAGGCAAGTAGGAAGGCATGTAGGTAAGTAGGTAGGCAAGTAGGTAGGTAAGAGGTGCATGGGCAGGTAAGAGGAAGCAAGTAGGTAAGCAAGTGTCAGCAGGAAGCAGAGTGGTGAACAAGGTGGGCAAGGAGGCAGGCAGGCAGGCAAGCGGCAGGCAAGCAGGCAGGCAAGGGCAGGCAGGCAAGCAGGCAGGCAAGCAGGCAGGTAAGGGCAGGCAAGCAGGCAGGTAAGTAGGTAGGTAAGTAGGTAGGTAAGTAGGTAGGTAAGTAGGTAGGAAGGACTGTGGGGAAGAGGAGCATGGGACCCCATGAGTGTTGACAGGCAGAGGGTGGTGAGTGATGGTATAATATGTCATTTTGACAGCAGCGGCACCCTGACTCAGCATATTTACAAGTCCACACACTCTCAACAACCAGCTTCCAGAAGCCTAATATCAGTTCTATAAAGTGTCCAGTGACTATATATGCGTATACATAGAAACCAGAAGGAAGGAAGGAAGGAAGGAAGGAAGGAGATGAAAGAAAGGAAGGAAGGTAGGTAGGTAGGAATGTAGGAAGGAAGGTAGGAAGGAAGGAATGTAGGAAGGCATGTAGGAAGGAAGGTTGGAAGGAAGGAAGGAAGGAATGACGACCCAGAAACAACAACCAGCTTCCAGAAGCTAATAGCAATTCTATGAATTGCGTATATATAGAAACCAGAAGGAAGGAAGAAAGGAAGGATGAGATGAAAGGAAGGAAGGAATGTAGGAAGAAAGGTTAGAAGGAAGGAAGGAAGGTCGGAATGATGACCCAGACACAACAACCAGCTTCCAGAAGCTTATAGCAGTTCTAGGCACGTGTCCAGTGACTATGTGTGTATTTATAGAAACCAGAAGGAAGAAAGGAAGGACGAGATGAAAGGTAGTAAGGAAGGAAGGAAGGAAGGATGGAAGGTAGGTAGGTAGGTAGGTAGGAGGTAGGTGGCAGGCAGGAGGCAGGAGGCAGGCAGGCAGGCAGGCAGGAGGAGGGAAGGCAGGAAGGAAGGAAGGAGGAAGGAGGAAGGAAGGAAGGAAGGAAGGAAGGAAGGAGGCAGGAGGAGGCAGGCAGGCAGGAGGAGGAGGTAGGAGAAGGAGAAAGAGGAAGAAGTAGGAAGAAAGTAGGAAGGAAAGTAGGAAGGAAAGTAGGAAGGAAAGTAGGAAGGAAAGTAGGAAGGAAAGTAGGAAGGAAGGTAGGAAGGAAGGTAGGAAGGAAGGTAGGAAGGAAGGTAGGAAGGAAGGTAGGAAGGAAGGTAGGAAGGAAGGTAGGTAGGAAGGAATGTAGGAAGGAATGTAGGAAGGAATGACGACCCAGACGACCATCAACCTAGGATAACTACCTAACACAACTGCCTGCTACTATTTTGAAGAAAACTGCTCAGAAGAGATGTTTTGTCTGTGCATATACAAAAAAACACCCACAAAAATGCACACACATTCGTTTTGTGTGAGAGGAATGTAAAACACCACTGTGCATGTTTCAAAGAGTTCCACAAGCTGCAGAACTATAATGAACATGTCCAGTGACTGTACATTTGTATATATATTATACAACAATAGTAATAAAATTTTTTTGTATTGTTCGTTTGTGTAAACAAGTTTTGTAAACAATATAGAGATACTAATGTTTATGCTATTATTGTGTTGCATACAACGAATGTATATATATACATTGCACCTTACCTTGGCCTCACAGGCCACATAAGTTACGTAAAAAAAAGAAAAAGTGAAAAAAAAAACAAGAAATCTATGAATGGAAGTAAACAAATGTTTACCGAGTGAGCGGCATTCGCCGATGTTGCCATATGCGGCTCATTTTCTGCCAACTTTACACCTCCATATCTCGGTAAGTATTGATGGCAAAAATCTGTTTTTAGGATAAAAACAATCAGAAAAATAACCTTAACATTTTGGTAAGAAAAAAATATTTTTTTTTTCGAATATTTTGCGACAACAGAATGGCACTCAGGATTGAGGGTTGCGACAGTCAAGGGGTTAAATAATAATAATAATAATATAATAATATAATAATATTTTTATTTCGATGCATGTTACAAGTGTACACTGTTATTGGTAGTTACAATTATAAAACTGTAATGCAAGGAGAGCCACTGGCATGCCATGGCATTAGGGGCAGTTTATTCTAAAGACTTATTCACTAAGTACTTAATGCTAAAGAAATTGATTGAGTTTATTCTAGTTCTGTATTATTTTAAATTATAAAGGAGGGGTTTGGGATATTGGCAGTTTGGAGGGACTTCTAAACTGTCATATCTGAGTGACTCTGCAAAAACAGTGATTAAGTATGAGTGAGGTGAAAGTGTTGAACAATGATGAAAGTATTTTCTTTTTTTTTGGGTCACCCTGTCTTGGTGGGCGACGACCGACATGTTGTTGACAAAAAAAAAAGGTGAGTGTACTCACCTAGTTGTGGTTGCAGGGGTCGTGTCATAGCTCCTGGCCCCGTGTGTGTGTGTGTGTGGAGTGAACGAGTGAGCGAGCATGCGAGCGTGCGTGCGGGGAAAGGGGGGGTTGAGAATATTGACTAGTAAGATAATGAGCAGAATATGTTAAGCAAAGCTTTCAAATAGAATATATTATCATATATATAATAAACATTTCAATTTCAATTACCATGAGGGCCAAAATATCTATATACCTTAGCAGTAATATATATACAGTGGTACCCCGACTTACGATATTTTTTCATTCCAGAATGCTGTTCAAGTGCCATTACCAAACGAATTTATCTCCATAAGAAATGATGTAAAATAGACTAGTCCTTTTAGACCCCCAAAATTACACTTACAAAAACATTTAAAAAAATAAACTTACATAAAAGGGTGTGTTTGGGGACCATCGTAAGTCGGGGTACCACTGTACTGCTTGTGGAGGCTAGTACACCAAACGAGGAGTAGAATGAAATTAGCTCAGAGGCACCCACACCACCATATGTCCTCGGATCACAGTAAAACACCTAGCTCTGCTGGGAGTGTGATTCTTGTAGGATTGAGTGGTCCTTTTTGTTAGAGCGTCATGTGATTTTCACTCACCATGAGTAGGGCCAAAACAACATGGGTTCAAGTCCTTGGCTAGTCACAGTGTTGTTATTGATAAATATATATATATATACAGCCTCTCCTCACTTAACTACGGTATATTTTTAAATGTTTATACAGTAGTGTGCTGTATGCTGAAATAAACAGAATAGAGGAAATCAGCTCTAATATACATTATTTAGGTATGAATACTGGTCAGAGAGCCTGTCGTAAGTCCGAGGCGTCAGTAAACGAGTACGTCGCTAAGTGAGGAGAGGCTGTATATATCGTGCTGAATAGGTAAAAACTGGTCAATTAGCAAGAACTCATTTAAAATTAAGTCATTTCTAAAATTTTCTCTTATACATTTAAAGATATATTTTTTTTCATTTAGTACAGTATGTTAAAGTAAAAATTAATAATGTTGTACCAAAAGAACCTTAGAAAACTTGTCTAACCTTATTATAACAAGCGCAATTTAATTTAGCCTAATCCAGCTAAATATATTTTAGATAAGTTTACAATAATTTAATAATAAACAAACACAGCAAAATATATTTTTTTCGTTAGGTTCAGAATGATTTTTGCAAAATTATTGCATACACAAATTTTGGCTTGCAGTACTCGGCAGGAAGAGCGTTACTATTTAAGCCAAAATCGTAAGGTTTACCTATTCATAAATAACAAAAAAAAGGCACAATACCATGACTGGAACAATAGACAAATAATCTGCACATATGTTAGGTCAGGTGAGATTTCTAAGTTAGGTTTAGTCTAAATTTTTTTTCTTGGTCAATGTAAATTTTTTATGAAGAGTCCAATGTTTAAGAGAGTTTAGTCTTTACGGCATGTTTAGCTTATTAGGAATGACATGTGAGTGAGTGGGTGTGCATGTATATAAATACACACACACGTACACACTTACGCTGACAAAGAGGGTGCATGAATGTGGGGTCCCAGGAATAGGGTGTGAGGTGGTACAAGAGGCTTTTGAGTTTTAGGGGAAATAAGCATCCAGCAGGCATACGTGAGCGTGTTAGATAGAAGTGAGTGGAGACAAGTGGTTTTTAATGGATGTGCTGTTGGAGTGTGAGCAGGGTAACATTTATAAAGTGATTTAGGGAAATTGGTTATACAGTGAGGACTATATGGTGCAGGTAATATACATACATGAACACCAGTGCTGACCCAAATATCTTGCATCTAAATGTGTTATATAATTTGCATTTAACAAAACTGCTCATTAATATTTTGTCAAATTTTATTATGATGCAGTTTTTTTGGTACTCATCAATTTTTCTAAAATACAGTGGAACCTCGGTTTTCGTTTGCCCTGGTTTTCATTGAATTCGGTTTTCGACGACTTTTTTCGTCAAAATTTTGTCCCAGTTTTCGTTCATCACCTCGGTTTTCGTCGAGTTGACAGTGATCCATCATATCGAATGTGTCTGCCCATGCCCCCACAAAGCATCCCACGTGTTCTGAGTCAATCTGGCTTTGTTTCTCGTTGGCAGAGGGTGGTAGTGATGGTGGTAGCGGGTGGTAGTGATGGTGGTAGAGGGTGGTAGTGATGGTGGTAGAGGGTGGTAGTGATGGTGGTAGAGGGTGGCAGTGATGGTGGTAGTGATGGTGGTAAAGGGTAGTAGTGATGGTGGTAGAGGGTAGTAGTAATGGTGGTATAGGGTGGTAGTGGTAGAGATAACCTCTCCCTCTCCCCTCCTCGCCGTCTTCCATACGCCAACAAGAGTCTTCAATAAAGGTAAAAGTGATGTTAAATGTTCGTTTATCCACTTCATTAGTCCTTTATATTTATTTCTCATTGTTTTCTGTATGTAAAACTATAGTTATTCTCTATAAAATGTATTTTTTGTTAATACTTTTGGGTGTCTGGAATGGATTAATTGGATATATATTATTTCTTATGGGAAATATTGCTTCAGTGGAACAAATTAATGACGAAAACCGAGGTTCCACTGTACTCTACTGGTTAGATCATAAAAGTAATCTTTTATGTAAATAATAATTCAGGCAATTTTTGTGAAAAATAATGTCTTAATAAATAAAATTTGCATACAAGAGAAAACTGTATTACTGATAACTGAAAATATTATTCTCAGTAATAATAAGCAAGTTTTCTAATAGTAACATAAATGTTGGTGCTATTTAAAACAATATATTTTACCTCAATATTCCAAGCAGCTAATTTTCCTATACTCAATCTCTATTCTTTACTCAGACTTTGATAGTAAGAACTCAGAACCTTCCATGCTGATGGGGCCATGAAACCATCAGGAGGACTGTCACCATTGCGAGCTAGGGTGCGCATTTTTGTACCAGAGATAAATTCAAAGTCTGACTTTCGTGCTGGATCATAGAAGGCCATTTTACTAGCTGATTTATCATAAGCAGCAACTCGGAAAGGAATTATCTCAAGCTGAGTGAGGCCAGGGGCCATAGTCAGCACTTTGCGGCCGTGCTGTGCATGATAAAGATCTTTCTGAGCACGTGGATGTGGCATGCCAGCAGGATCACGTCCGACAATATAGAAGTTGGCACCAGTAGCCATGCGTGCCTTAGCATGCCACTGTACTTCAGTAGGTCCTGCATACATCATTGGTGAAGGGAAGATTGCTAATACTGTTGATGATGGGTCCAGCACTCCTTCTTTGAGAACAAAAAAAAAAAAAAAAACATTAATGTAATTATTAGTACTGCAGTGTTATCAATGAAAGATCATGAAAGCTCATGAAATTTAATTATCCTTCATTATGGTTAAATTACTGTACATGCATAAGCTATCTGGAACCATAACATTAACCAGGAAGCTACTCTTTTATATAAAGAGTAATATAAAATGTATGTACAAGCAATAAATCCTAGAGTCACCTATAAATGCTTCACAATCCAATTACAATATCTTATGAGGACTATGAAAACCTGATGCAATAAATATGCTTGCCCTGAAATCTTTACTACAGTGTACCCAACACTTAGTGGTAAGGCATAAATGTCAACAAGTGGTGAGAAAACACTTAATAGACACAAGCCTATGAAAAATGGTAAAAACTGTAACCAAACCTAACCAAGCCCACTTAACCTTTGCCATCAGCTTGGTGTGTCCCTGTTTACATTCTGCCAGTGATCAGTATGTATTAAGTACTGATTGGCTCAGATGTGCTGCACAATCAAAATTAATATGCTATTTATACTAATATTTCCTAAAATAACAATTTACATAAAAAATACTTATTCAGTGGGACACACATGCTATATGTATTGTAAAATGTAAATTAATACTTGAGTTCCATTGAGTAGTGGTCAGTAACCTTAGACAAAGCCTTCATCAGTGTAGTATTGCACCCACAGGGAAAGGGAAAAAAAAAAGGAAAGGGGAAAGATGAAGAAAAAAGGGCTTTATCAAGTATTGTATTTGCTAAAGCCTCTCCTCCCAAGGTGGGTGAAACACTGTACGAATAAAGGCTACCTATATTGATTGTCATCTGACCATTTAATGGTACCACAGTAAAGACAACATTTAATCGTATTACAATGAAGTCAACACTTAATGGTAATACAGTATAGTATCTTCTGAAAATTTGATACTGTCAATGTTATTTTCATTAATAGCTGAAGTGAAAATATAATGCTTTATAGTATTAATTCTCTCATATATTTAGCTACATTGGTAGGTAAGATGTACCATATATATTACACTTTCTGAACTGACAGATTCAAGAGTTCTGATTGGCTGCCCTGCTAACCTGCTTGTTCACTTGTTTGCTTTCTGGGAGGTGAGGCAAGCCAGGAGAGTATCTGATCTCCCACCTGCAACCACTGTTTCACTCTCTTTAGCTGGCTGGACATCACTGAAGCAGCACCTCTTTTATCCTCTCTGCTTGGGAGAACTCTCTTCTCCTCTGTTCTCATCAAGTAGACTTATTTTTTTTGGTAGGGTATGTATCCATTGGTGAGCTGGACATATACCATGTACTCTGTGCAATTTAGTTCACAGAACCTTATTTAGAATGACTGATTTTTGGCATTTTTTGAGGTTGTGTTGTGAGACCCTATGCTTCAGGTCTCAAGTCTAACTCTAGACCTAACTTGTTCTGACTTTCATCTATGTACCATCGTAGTCAGGGTTTGGAAGTTGTTAAACTCAGATTCAGTAATCTTCGTTTTTTTTTACCTTGTATGGAGGACATGTCAACTGTCTCTAGCTAGGGTCATTTCTGTGTCTCCTTCCTTGCCTGACACTGTGTTGCTCATGGCTGATTACTGCATTTTGTTATTTGGAAAACTGGCTGCTTTACTTCTCAATGAAGCTGTGCTTATTGCCTCTTGGTTGGTCAGAAGTTAATCTATTTAGGGACTTGTTTTGTCAGTCACATTCTATGTCAAATCTTGCTGAGCATACTACACACATATACATTATTTATTCTAGTATTTTTGAGTACAATGCAGTACAGTAACATACCAGATGGTACAGTATTCTAAAAGCAAGTGCTAAAATCAAATTTTAAATTAAATGTACAGAAATATTAAATACTCATAATAATCAATAAGTTACTGAAGCTATGCACATAGTGATGTGTAGGAGCCTTTTTTTGTTACATTAAAATTGTCAAACTTTTATTTGTTGGTAATTATTATTCTCGTTGCAATCCCATCTTGAAAACTCAACTGCTAAACAGCACTTGTCAAATACTTTGGAAAAACTTAACCCCAAAGTGAAATAAAAAAAAAATCACTAAGGCACAAGATAATGAGCCCAGAATGAATATTAACAAACTATTACAAATCCAGAAACAGGCTACTACTTTTTCTTCCTCTCTTGATACCTCACTGGCTCCCTCACTTTTGTGTTAGTGTGACATTGCAAATGGTCCAAGTCAGACTGAAGCGTCATCATAAGCTTCTCTCTCCTATGTAAGGTATCTGTGTAAGGTTGATCTAGTATTCTCTGGTACATGTCTATGCTAATAGATGTCACATTTGTAAAATACAGTGTAGTCAACACCTACTTAATTGTATTACAGTGTAATCAACACATTATGGTACTACAGTGTAGTCAACACAATGGTAGTGTAGTCTACCCTTAGTGCTGCTGCAATGTACCTACTTACTGGTGCTAATGTAGACAACACCAAGTGGCACTACAGTGAAGCCAACACCAAGTGGCACTACAGTGTGGTCAACACTTAGTGGCACTACAGTGTGATCAACACTTATTGGCACTACAGTGTGATCAACACTTATTGGCACTACAGTGTGATCAACACTTAGTGGCACTACAGTGTGATCAACATTTAGTGGCACTACAGTGTGATCAACACTTAGTGGCACTACAGTGTGATCAACACTTAGTGGCACTACAGTGTGATCAACATTTAGTGGCACTACAGTGTGATCAACACTTAGTGGCACTACAGTGTAGTTACAAGTGGAACTACAATGTAGTCAACAAGTGGCAATACAGTGTAGTCAATAAATGGCACTACAGTGTAGTCAGTAAATGGCACCACAGTGTGGTCAACATGTGGCATTACAGTGTAGTCAATAAATGGCCCTACAGTGTAGTCAATAACTGGCACTACAGTGTGGTCAACAAGTGGCATTACAGTGTAGTCACAAGTGGAAGTACAGTGTAGTCAAGTGGCACTACAGTGAAGTCAACAAGTGGCACTACAGTGTGGTCAACACTTAGTGGCACTACAGTGTGGTCAACACTTAGTGGCACTACAGTGTGTTCAACACTTAGTGGCACTACAGTGTGGTCAACACTTAGTGGCACTACAGTGTGGTCAACACTTAGTGGCATTACAGTGTGGTCAACACCTAGTGGCACTACAATAAGTGGCACTACAGTGTAGTCAATAAGTGGCACTACAGTGTAGTCACAAGTGGAACTACAGTGCGACTAGTCAACATGTGGCACTACAGTGTGGTCAACACTTAGTGGCACTACAGTGTAGACAACAATTAATGACACTACAGTGTAGACAGCAATTATTGGCACTACAGAGCAGATAACAATTAGTGACACTACAGTGTAGACAATTAGTGGCAGTATAAGGTGATTGTAACTATATAAGATCCCATCAAGAAGTATGACCATTTACTTTACTCAAGTTGTTTACAGATGTAACTGAGGCCAACTGATGTATGACTTAATCATAGAAACAGAATAAATGAATAAAGACAAAAGTGGATCGATATAATTTAATCTTACAGACAACTGTCTCTGTCATTACTTAAATGGATGTTTACTATACTGACCCTGTATTTTTTGTTTATTTTTATTAACACATCGGCCGATTCCCACCAAGGCAGGGTGGCCCGAAAAAGAAAAACTTTCGTCATCATTCACTCCATCACTGTCTTGCCAGAGGGGTGCTTTACACTACAGTTATAAAACTGCAACATTAATACCCCTCCTTCAGAGTGCAGACACTGTACTTCCCATCTCCAGGACTCAAGTCCGGCCTGCCGGTTTCCCTTAATCCCTTCACAAATGTTACTTTCCTCACACTCCAACAGCACGTCAAGTATTAAAAACCATTTGTCTCCATTCACTCCTATCAAATACGCACACGCATGCTTGCTGGAAATCCAAGCCCTCGCACACAAAACCTCTTTACCCCTCCCTCCAACCTTTCCTAGGCCGACCCCTACCCCGCCTTCCTCCACTACAGATTTATACACTCTGAGGTCATTCTGTTTCGTTCCATTCTCTCTACATGTCCGAACCACCTCAACAACCCCTCCTCAGCCCTCTGGATAATAGTTTTGGTAATTCCGCACCTCCTCCTAATTTCCAAACTCCGAATTCTCTGCATTATATTCACACCACACATTGACCTCTGACATCTCCACTGCTTCCAGCCTTCTCCTCGTTGCGACATTCATCACCCATGCTTCACACCCATATAAGAGTGTTGGTATAACTATACTCTTATACATTCCCTCTTAACTTCCATGGACAAAGTTCTTTGTCTCCACAGACTCCGAAGTGCACCACTCACCCTTTTCCCTCATCAATTCTATGATTCACCTCATCCTTCATAGACCCATCTGCTGACATGTCCACTCCCAAATATCTGAATACATTCACCTCCTCCATACTCTCTCCCTCCAATCTGATATCCAATCTTTCGTCACCTAATCTTTTTGTTATCCTCATCACCTTACTCTTTCCTATATTCACTTTCAATTTTCTTCTTTACATACCTTACCAAATTCATCCACCAACCTCTGCAACTTCTCTTCAGAATCTCCCAAAAGCACAGTGTCATCAGCAAAAAGCAACTGTGACAACTCCCACTTTGTATTTGATTCTTTGTCTTTTAACCCCACACCTCTTGCCAAGACCCTCGCATTCACTTCTCTTACAACCCCATCTATAAATATATTGAACAACCACGGTGACAACACACATCCTTGTCTAAGGCCTACTTTTACCGAGAAATAATCTCCTCTCTCCTACACACTCTAACCTGAGCCTCACTATCCTCATAAAGCTCTTCACTGCTTTCAGTAACCTACCTCTATTCCATACACCTGCAACATCTGCCACATTGCCCCCTATCCACCCTATCATACGCCTTTTCCAAATCCATAAATGCCACAAAAACCTCTTTACCCTTATCCAAATATTGTTCACCTATATGTTTTACTGCAAACACTTGGTCTACACACCCCTACCTTTCCTAAAGCCACCTTGTTCATCTGCTATTCTGCTCTCCGTCTTACTCTTAATTCTTTCAATAATAACTCTACCATACACTTTACCTGGTATACTCAACAGACTTATTCCCTATAATTTTTGCACTCTTTTGTCCCCTTTGCCTTTATACAAAGGAACAATACACGCTCTCTGCCAGTCCCTAGGTACCTTACCCTCTTCCATACATGTATTAAATAATAGCACCAACCACTCCAAAACTATATCTCCGCCTGCTTTTAACATTTCTACCTTTATCCCATCAATCCCAGCTGCCTTCCCTTTCATTCTACCCACTGCCTCACGAACTTCCCCACACTCACAACTGGCTCTTCCGCACTCCTACAAGATGTTATTCCTCCTGCCCTATACACGAAATCACAGCTTCCCTGTCTTCATCAACATTTAACAACTCTCAAAATATTCCCTCCATCTTCCCGATACCTTAACTCTCCATTTAATAACTCTCCTCCCCTATTTTTAACTGTCAAATCCATTTGTTCCCTAGGCTTCCTCAACTTATTAATCTCACTCCAAAACTTTTTCTTATTTTCAACAAAATTTGTTGATAACATCTCACCCATTCTCTCATTTGCTCTCTTTTTACATTGCTTGACCACTCTCTTAACCTCTCTTTTTTCTTCATATACTCTTCCCTCCTTGCATCACTTCTACTTTGTAAAACCTCATATGCTAACTTTTTCTCCCTTACTACTCTCTTTACATCATCATTCCACCAATCGCTCTTCTTCCCTCCCGCACCCACTTTCCTGTAACCACAAACTTCTGCTGAACACTCTAACACTACATTCTTTAACCTACTCCATACATCTTCGACCCCATTGCCTACACTCTCACTAGCCCATCTATCCCCCAATAGTTGTTTATATCTTACCCTAACTGCCTCCTCTTTTAGTTTATAAACCTTCACCCTCTCTTACTTACTGCTTCTATTTTCCTTGTATCCCATCTACCTTTTACTCCCACTTTAGCTACAACTAAAAAGTGATCTGATATATCTGTGGCTCCCTCTATAAACATGTACATCCTGAAGTCTACTCAACAGTCTTTTATCTACCAATACATAGTCCAACAAACTACTGTCATTAGCCCTACATCATATCTTGTATACTTATTTATCCTCTTTTTCTTAAAATATGTATTACCTATAACTAAACCCTTTCTATACAAAGTTCAATCAAAGGGCTCCCATTTTCATTTACACCTGGCACCCCAAACTTACCTACCACACCCTCTCTACATGTTTCTCCTACTTTAGCATTTAGGTCCCCTACTACAATTACTCTTCACTTGGTTCAAAGGTTCCTATACATTCGCTAACATCTCCCAAAATCTCTCTCTCCTACACTCCTCTTCTCCAGGTGCATACACGCTATTATAACCCACTTTTCGCATCCGACCCTTATTTTAATCCACATAATCCTTGAATTTACACATTTATATTCCTCTTCTCCTTCCATAACTGGTCCTTCAACATTATTGCTACCCCTTCCTTAGCTCTAACTCTCTAGATACTCCTGACTTAATCCCATTTATTTCTCCCACTGAAACTCGCCTACCCCTTCAGCTTTGTTTCGCTTAGGGCCAGGACATCCAACTTCTTTTCATTCATAACATCAGCAATCATCTCTTTCTTATCATCCGCACTACATCCACGCACATTCAAACATCCCAGTTTTATAAAGCTTTTCTTATTCGTTTTTTAGTAAATGTGTACAGGAGAAGGGGTTACTAGCCCATTGCTCCCGGCATTTTAGTCGCCTTATACGACACGCATGGCTTATGGAGGAAGAATTCTTTCCACTTCCCATGGACAATAGAGGAAATAAAGAAGAACAAGAGCTATTAAGAAAAAGAAGAAAAACATAGATGTGTGTATGTATATATATGCATGTGCATGCCTGTGTAGTGTAACCTACTTGTAAGTAGAAGTAGCTAGATATACCTGTTATCCAGCTGTTTATGAGACAGAAAAAGACACCAGCAATCCTACCATCATGTAAACAGTTTCAGGTTTCTGTTTCACAGTCACCTGGCAGGACGGTAGTACCTCCTGGGTGGTTGCTGTCTACCAACCTATTGACAAAAAGATTTATGAATGTCATGTATTGCATTCATGGGGATGTGCTAAACCCATTAAGGGCATGGGAATGGGGAAGATCAATCCAAGGAAGGAGAGAGCAGCCCAAGTGCCTTGGATAACAAGCCCTTCACAGGCATCAAAAGGTACCTTTACAAACACACAATTACATAAGAAAATTTTATATTAACTTTGAACTGAAGTCATCAGAGACGTACATAGTACAGTGACAACCTATGATATCCCAACAAACTTTCATCGTTATATTATACTTATGGGGAGGCACTAAACCAATACGTGTCATAAAACACTTCAAGTGTGTTTAAATCCATCATACTCAAGGGATTTCAAATACCCTTACAACTCTGTGTTCTTGCAAAAAGTGTGACTCCCATATTATTAAAATGGTACATATATACAAACTTAGGTTTGATGTCTGGGCTGGGTGAGATGCACGAGTAAGTTTCCTTACACCTGCTGCTTCTGCTCATCTAGCAGGAAATATAACCCCAACAGGAATACTGATCCCATCAGAAATAATTATCCTAACAGAAGTAACAATCCAAAAATAAAAAATGGTTATAATAATGAGAATAAGAAAAAGTTTTGGAGCGAGATTAATAAGTTGAGAAAGCCTAGGAAACGAATGGAGAATTATTAGTCTAGTTAGAGGTATGTATAGGGAAGATGGAGGTAATATTTTAAGGAACAGTTAAATGCTGATGAAGATAGGGAAGCTGTGATTTCATGCATTGAGCAGGGAGGTATAACATCTTGTAGGAGTGAGGAAGGGCCAGTAGCGAGTGTGGGGGAGGTGTGTGAGGTAATGGGTAGAATGAATGGGGGTAAATTATTATTATAATAAAAAAGAAGCGCTAAACCTAC
>WNWK01002921.1:24935-69528 GCA_009830355.1 Cherax destructor
GATGGATAATGAGAACCTTCAAAACCAGGGATGCCAAGCCCATGTTGACACTTTTACAGATTGCTTGTTCTATCTAGCCTGGAATATTGTGCACACTAACTGCACCTTTCAAGGCGGGTGAAATTGCTGACCTTGAAAATGTGCAGAGAACCTTCACCGCACGCATAAGTCGATAAACCACCTCAACTACTGGGAACGCTTGAAGTTCCCAAACCTGTACCTCTAGAACGCAGGCGGAGAGATACATTATTATATACACATGGAAAATTCTCAGGGCTTAGTACCAAACTTGCACACAAAAATCACTCCCTACGAAAGCAAAAAGACTTGGCAGGCGAGTCAACATCCCCAATGAAGAGCAGGGGGTGCCACTAGCACGTTGAGGGACAAATACAATAAGTGTCAGGGGCCCAAGATTGTTCAACTACCTCCCAGCATAATCAGGGGGATTACCAACAAACCCCTGGCTGTCTTCACAGGCACTGGACAGGCACCTAAAGTCGGTACCTGACCAGCCAGGCTGTGGTTTGTACGTTGGACTGCGTGCGGCCAGCAGTAACAGCCTGGTTGATCAGGCTCTGGTCCAACAGGATGCCTGGTCATGGACCGGCCACGGGGCGTTGACCCCTGGAATTCTCTCCAGGTAGACTCCATGAAGTCGGCTACACGGAAGTCGGGAACAGAGACTTGATTGCAGTTACCTGGGTAATTCCATGATATATTAAAACTAAGTGATTTGTGATTGCTTTCCCAAGCTCTTCATTAACCTCAAGATTATTAATTAGTGATTCTTTATTAGCAAGAACCAAATCAAACAAGTTGCTACCTCTAGTTGGTTCTGTCACAAACTGTTTTAAAAAACAATCCTGAATTGTATCAAGAAAGTCACTAGACTCAAGATTACCTGTCACATTGTTCCAATCAATTTGTCTAAAGTTAAAATCTCCCATTAACACAACATTTTCATATCTAAACGCCTTATGAATTTCGTCCCATAGCAGCTTACTGCACTCCCTGTCCAGACTTGGGGGCCTGTAAATCACACCCAAAATTAATTTTTTACGACCCTCGAGAAACTCTAGCCAAACAGATTCTGTGTCCGTTGTTTCTAATCTTATATCTTGTCTAACACAACAATTTAAATTATCTCTGACATACATCGCCACTCCACCACCCTTCCTGTTGACCCTATCAGTGGGAATAGTTTGTAACCCTGAATGTTGCACTTGGTAGGAATTTCTTATCTTTCAGGTTGAACCAGGTCTCTGGGTGAGAAGGGGTTTTTAGCACGCTTGAAATGAGGTACAGCCAGGGTTTCTTTGGCAATCACAGGTAATAAATTCCAAATTTTCGGGCCTTTTATATGCATTAGTTTTTGCATAGTGTTAGATGGACAGGGGGAAAACATCGAGGAGTGATCTGTGTCTTGTGTTATGGTCATGTGTCCTGTTAAGGTTGGTAAGGAGAAGTTTGAATGGTGGGTTAATATTTGAGTTTAGTGTTCTAGAGAGTTCAGGTTTAGTCTTCAGCGCTCCCAGTAATTGAGGTGGTTTACATTGCAGCCGTGAAGGCCCCTGCACATTTCAAGGTCATCACCTGCCTTGAAAGGCAGATGGCAGCAATATCCAGCCCAGATAGAACAGCACTGAAAGTGTCAACATGGGTTTATCCCTTGTTTGAAGGTTCTCAATCATTCTGTCATTTTTCTAGCAATTGCATCTGCTAGAAAATGACAGGATGGATAATGAGAACCTTCAAAACCAGGGATGCCAAGTCATGTTGACACTTTACAGATCGCTTTTTGTTCTATCTAGGCTGGAATATTGTTGCAGACTAACTGCATCTTTCAAGGCAGGTGAAATTGCTGACCTTGAAAATGTCAGAGAACTTCACGGCATGCAAACTGCAATAAACCACCTCAATTACTGGGAACGCTTGAAGTTCCTAAACCTGTACTTCTAGAACGCAGGCGGGGGAGATACATTATTATATACACATGGAAAATTCTCGAGGATTAGTACCAAACTTGCACAAGAAAATCACCCCTACAAAAGCAAAGACTCGCAGGCATGTAATATCCCCCCAATTAAGAGCACGGGTGCCACTAGCACGTTGAGGGACAATACAATAAGTGTCAGGGGCCTAAGATTGTTCAACTGCCTGCCAGCATACATCAGGGGATTACCAACAAACCCCTGGCTGTCTTTCAAGCAGGCACTGGACAGGCACCTAAAGTCGGTACCTGACCAGCCAGGCTGTGGTTCGTACGTTGGCCTGCGTGCGGCCAGCAGTAACAGCCTGGTTGATCAGGCTCTGGTCCAGTATGAGGCCTGGTCACAGACCGGGCGGCAGGGGCGTTACCCCCGGAATTCTCTCCAGGTAAACTCCAGGTAATAGGCACAGTAAAAAGTATGGATGTCTTATACACACACAACCCGCTTTCTTTATCTTATCTGCCTTTTTTGTGGACTCTAACTCCTTTTCTTTTCAAGGTAACTATTATTCTCAAACCTTGTATTTATGGACTCTCCTCTATCTCCTGTTCTTGCTAATCTTTACATGGAATACTTTGAAACTGCCCTTCTTCCCACTATTGATGTACGCCCTTACTCTGGCTGCGCTATGTAGATGACATCTTTCTCTTTTGGCCCATGACTCGAGTCTCTTCCAACCTTTTCTTGATGCTCTTAATAATCTTGCCCTTCCATTAAATTTAAAGCTGATTGGGAATCTAATTTTTGCTTCCTTTCCTTGATGTTCATGTCCACCGCTCAGTTACATGTTTTGCCTTCTACGTGTACCGCAAGCCCATGCACAGTGGCATGTACATTCACTACTTTCTTATCATGCCTCCTCTGTCAAGAAAAGTGTTCTTATCCCCCTTTTTCTCCGGGTCCTCTGCATTTGTGACCCAGTTCCTTGAAGCAGAAATTTCCACTCTTCTTAATTCATTTTCCGCCTTGGCTACCCTTCCCATTTCATAGACTCTGCTTTCTCTCTGCCAAACGGACTTCTTTCTCCTAAACCCTCTACTCCTGGGAACTCTTCTGTCCTCTGCCTTTCCTACATCTCTGGTCTCTCTAATCTCAACAACTGTCTCTGTTCCTTAGATATCAAACTTACCTTCACCAGACTAACACTCTTCGCAATAATCTAGTTCATACCTCCCCTCCTCTATAGATTCTCTTGGTGTCTACTCTATTTTTTGCTCCTCCTGTCCTCCTCAGTACTTGGAGAAACTGGTTGATCTCTTTCGACAGACTTAGGGAGCACAAAATATGTTAGGCTTGCTGGCACAAACAATGCTCTTTTTTGTCATGTCAGAGATCACAGTCATCCTATTGATTGGTCTTCTGCTAAAACTGTCTACCCTACATCTAACGTTCACAGTCGCCGCCTGGTTGAATCCTCCCTTATACTACACAACTTTCCCTGTATGAATCTTAGCCCTGGCTTTGTCTCTGTTGATGCTTTCCTCTCCATTACATTGTTAAATGCTCCAAACTTCAGAACACCTGTGTTAACCTGATTCCTTCCCCTTTTATCTCTTCCCCCTTCTCCTTTTTCTCCTCTGGGTTTTCTTTTCTTTTCTTTCTTTTCTTTTGCCTTGTATTTGTCCTTCTTTATTTTATTTGCCTTTTCCTCCCTCTGTGTTCTTGTCCTGACCCATGCGGACTGCCAGCTTCATTGCAGTTCTCCTTTCCTAGAATATGACTGACTCCACTACTACTACTACTACCACTTCCACTACTACCTCCATTATTACCCCACTTTCTTGTGCCCTTCCCTGTCTGCCTGCCTATAAATACGCCTTCCACCTGTTCTGTGTGTTAGTGTGACTTTGTAAATGGTCCAAGTCAGACCGAAATGTCGTTGTACGCTCCTCTCTTTTTATATGTGCGGGTTGTGTGTGTATTGTTTCAGTCACGGTATTGTGCCTTTTTTGTTATGTATGGATGTCTTGTATGTTGAGTAAGTTTAGATTTTTGAATATTAGTGGAGTATGTTGTCTGGAGTGTGAATTTGTTATCATTCTAACTGCAGCCCTTTGTTGTGTTAATAATGGTCTGAGATGAGTTATTGTTGTTGAGCCCCATGTGCAGATTCCATAGGTGAGGTAGGGTGAAATGAGTGAGTGATATAGGGTAAAGAGAGCTGGTTGTGGAACATAGTACCGTATCTTGGATAGTATTCCCACGGTCTTGGAGACTTGGAAATTTGTTGTATATGTTTCTGAAATTTTAGGCCACTGTCAAGATGGATTCCTAAGAATTTTCCCTTTGTGAGTTTTGTGATAAGGGACCCGTTTATCATTATGTTAAGTGGTACATTTGTAGCTCTGTTTCCAAACTGATTGAAATAGGTTTTATCAATATTGAGAGTAAGTTTGTTAGTCATCATCCAGGTAGATATTTTCTGCAATTCAGCATTTACAGTGTTGGCTAGTATGTCTGGGCTTGAGTGAGAGAAAACATATGTAGTGTCATCTGCAAATAGTATGGGTTTGAGTAGTTGAGATGCATTTGGTAGGGCGTTAATGTAAATGAGAAAGAGAAGTGGGCCAAGAACACTTCCCTGTGGGACACCTACTGTAATAGTTTGCCTGGTAGAGCTAGCTCTATTTGTGTACACATATTGGTTTCTGTTGCTAAGGTATGATTTTAGGTAGTTGAGGGAGTGTCATCTTATACCATAGCGTGATAATTTTAGGTGTAACAGATCATGGTCAACTGTATCAAAAGCTTTACGTAAATCAATGAAGATTCCCACTGGGATTCTTTTTCTCAAAAGCTGTGTAAATTATTTCTAGCATGTGTATAATAGCATCATTTGTATTTTTATTAGGCCTGAAACCAAATTGACAGTGGTTGAGTACGTTGTGAGAGATGAGGTAGGAGTATATCTACCTATGAATTAATTTTCAAAGATTTTAGAGAGAAGGGTAAGTTAGATATCGGCCTATAGTTATTCAGATCTGTTTGATCTCCTCCTTTATGTATGGGGTAACCCTCGCTATTTTGAGTATTGATGGGAAGGTAGAGGATTTGATGGATTTGTTAAAGAGCGTTGCAATAATTGGTGAGAGAACTTGAGAAGCTATTGGATTAACACACTTTTGCTTGGCACGTGAATTTGTATCTTAGTTATTTTTACAAATGAAAGTAAATGAACTGTGGTAGTTATTGTAAAGCTAAAAATAAGGGAGCAGGGAATATAATGGCAAACAATGAAAATAAAACAATGTAGCACCTGAGTTAGCCCCTTAATTATTTAAACAAATTAATATAATAATTGTGGTAGTTAACTCTAAAATAAAGAAACTAGGGAATATAATAGTAAACAATGAGACTAAAATACTTTAGCACTTGAATTAGCACCTTAATTATTTATTAAAGCTTAGAGTAAAGGAGTTACTGGATGAAAGGGACTAAATTTGATGGACAAGATAGTAAATATAATATAAAATTAATTTAGAAGTAAGACTTATTTATAGCATAATGTTTAAGCAAGTAATAGCACTAAAAAAAGTACATAGTATATGAGGTAGTTGGTACTAACTAGTAAAAGTTAGTACAAAGAATTGCACAATAATGTAACATACACTAATTCACCACATGTATATTATGTGTTGAGGACAATTGGCTAATCAGTAATGGTAATGTCAGCTTGTCTAAGGAAGTTGGAGAGATCACGTTCGTTTGATATAGGAAATTGTTGACCTGTTGATGCTTTTCGAACTAGTATCTTCCCATCACGAGAAAAGCACTGATGGATTTTGTTCTCCAGTTTAAGTTTTCTCAACCTAAACAGAAGGTTTTGACGTTTTCTGGTTAGGCACTCGTTGATGTACACTCCATTTTTCATTCTAATTGCTGCTTGAATTAGGTCCTTTTTTTGTATCATATGAATGAAGTCTGATCATAATACGTACTATGTTTACCTTGTTTTCCTAGCAATCGTGTTTCTTTGATTTCATTACTTTGCACATTAACTCGTAGGTGGTCTTGTTATACAGTAGACCCTCATTTAGCACGACTTTATGTTGCGCGTTTTGGGTATTACTCGATTGAAGAATTGCGGCACATTTTTATCTAACACGACGTAAACCTTATATTACGCGATTCGCTGGAGGGGAAAAATTTTGAGCCCGCGGTCGCCTGTAGTAGGTTAAACCATTGAGTCAGTGGGGGTCCTACTAAGGGTGGCTATGAGCCACAACAAGTGTTTAATGCTGACGAGACAAGTGTTTTCTGGAAGAAAATGCCAACATGAACTTATATCAGTCAGCAAGAGAAAAGTGCACCAGGCTTCAAGACAGCAAAGGATCGCTTCACCTTGCTCCTTTTGGGTAATGCATCAGGTGATTTCAAGTGTAAGCCCATGGTTATTTACCGCTGTAAGAATCCTCATGCTTTGAGGAAAAGGGAATTTGTTTTTCCTTCGCAAAATAAGTTTATTCAGGTATACAGAGATAGTTACATTGATTATCATACATAGCAGCATATGTGTAGAGAACCTAGGATAACCCAAAGTGTTATCCTAGAGAACCTAGGATAACCCAAAGTGTTATCCTAGAGAACCTAGGATAACACAGTGTTATCCTAGAGAACCTAGGATAACCCAAAGTGTTATCCTAGAGAACCTAGGATAACCCAAAGTGTTATCCTAGAGAACCTAGGATAACCCAGTGTTATCCTAGAGAACCTAGGATAACCCAAAGTTTGGGTTATCCTAGGTTCTCTACACATATGCTGCTATGTATGATAATCTTTGTAACTGTATCTGTGTATACCTGAATAAACTTATAGTTTGCAGGAAGAAAAAGCAACCATTCCCTCAAGTGGCCGGTGCTAATGTTGTGGAACAGCTGGGGAGACCACCCGCCTTCCCAGGCGACCCCTCCCCCAACAACACCCCACCTTCCCAGCATTCGTATTCCATACGTCAAGCCAGCTGTGTTTGTCAAGAATAAGAGTGAATTGTGTTTTGATCTTTAAATTACTATATCTTGTATCTGCCAAGCAATCATGTCACCCAGTAGGCATACCAGTGTTGCTCAAAGTGGCAAGAAAATGTTTAAGCATTTATTAAGTCTTAGAACTAACGAAGAAAAAGATATTAGACAAGACATAACCTGTGGCTGTAATGAAGTGTTACTTTGTACACATAAGTTTGTGTGACTAACTTACTGACTGACTGGACTGACTTACTGAATGACTTGACTGACTGACTGACTGAATGACTTGACTGACTTACTGAATGTCTTGACTGACTTACTGAATGTCTTGACTGACTTACTGAATGTCTTGACTGACTTACTGAATGTCTTGACTAACTTACTGAATGTCTTGACTGATTTACTGAATGTCTTGACTGACTTACTGAATGTCTTGACTGACTTACTGAATGACTTGACTGACTGACTTACTAAATGACTTAACTGACTTACTGAATGGGCTGACTTACTGAATGACTTGACTGACTTACTGAATGACTTGACTGACTTACTGAATGACTTGACTGACTTACTGAATGACTTGACTGACTTACTGAATGACTTGACTGACTGACTTACTGAATGACTTGACTGACTGACTTACTGAATGTCTTGACTGACTTACTGAATGTCTTGACTGACTTACTGAATGTCTTGACTGACTTACTGAATGTCTTGACTGACTTACTGAATGTCTTGACTGACTTACTGAATGACTTGACTGACTTACTGAATGACTTGACTGACTGACTTACTAAATGACTTAACTGACTTACTGAATGGGCTGACTTACTGAATGACTTGACTGACTTACTGAATGACTTGACTGACTTACTGAATGACTTGACTGAATGACTTGACTGACTGACTTACTGAATGACTTGACTGACTGACTTACTGAATGTCTTGACTGACTTACTGAATGTCTTGACTGACTTACTGAATGTCTTGACTGACTTACTGAATGTCTTGACTGACTTACTGAATGTCTTGACTGACTTACTGAATGACTTGACTGACTTACTGAATGACTTGACTGACTGACTTACTAAATGACTTAACTGACTTACTGAATGGGCTGACTTACTGAATGACTTGACTGACTTACTGAATGACTTGACTGACTTACTGAATGACTTGACTGACTTACTGAATGACTTGACTGACTTACTGAATGACTTGACTGACTGACTTACTGAATGACTTGACTGACTGACTTACTGAATGTCTTGACTGACTTACTGAATGTCTTGACTGACTTACTGAATGTCTTGACTGACTTACTGAATGTCTTGACTGACTTACTGAATGTCTTGACTGACTTACTGAATGTCTTGACTGACTTACTGAATGTCTTGACTGACTTACTGAATGTCTTGACTGACTTACTGAATGACTTGACTGACTTACTGAATGACTTGACTGACTGACTTACTGAATGGGCTGACTTACTGAATGGGCTGACTTACTGAATGACTTGACTGACTTACTGAATGACTTGACTGACTTACTGAATGACTTGACTGACTTACTGAATGACTTGACTGACTTACTGAATGACTTGACTGACTTACTGAATGACTTGACTGACTTACTGAATGACTTGACTGACTTACTGAATGACTTGACTGACTTACTGAATGACTTGACTGACTGACTTACTGAATGTCTTGACTGACTTACTGAATGTCTTGACTGACTTACTGAATGTCTTGACTGACTTACTGAATGTCTTGACTGACTTACTGAATGTCTTGACTGACTTACTGAATGTCTTGACTGACTTACTGAATGTCTTGACTGACTTACTGAATGCTTGACTGACTTACTGAATGACTTGACTGACTTACTGAATGACTTGAGACTGACTTACTGAAATGACTTAACTGACTTACTGAATGGGCTGACTTACTGAATGACTTGACTGACTTACTGAATGACTTGACTGACTTACTGAATGACTTGACTGACTTACTGAATGACTTGACTGACTTACTGAATGACTTGACTGACTTACTGAATGACTTGACTGACTGACTTACTGAATGACTTGACTGACTGACTTACTGAATGTCTTGACTGACTTACTGAATGTCTTGACTGACTTACTGAATGTCTTGACTGACTTACTGAATGTCTTGACTGACTTACTGAATGTCTTGACTGACTTACTGAATGTCTTGACTGACTTACTGAATGTCTTGACTGACTTACTGAATGTCTTGACTGACTTACTGAATGACTTGACTGACTTACTGAATGACTTGACTGACTGACTTACTAAATGACTTAACTGACTTACTGAATGGGCTGACTTACTGAATGACTTGACTGACTTACTGAATGACTTGACTGACTTACTGAATGACTTGACTGACTTACTGAATGACTTGACTGACTTACTGAATGACTTGACTGACTTACTGAATGACTTGACTGACTTACTGAATGACTTGACTTACTGAATGACTTTATTAAAGTTAGAGACACTCAGTACAACCATCGACTTCAGTTCCAGAATCTCTACTATCCACCTCAGCCCAGTAGGGCCACAGCATAACTCTCCACTCTCTTCACAATCATCCACAAACATCAGCACCCACAATTTAAGGTAAATACTATTATTTCTGTTACATTTGTAGTCTTAAGCAGTAAAAACAACATAATACATCACGATAATGAACTACAATTACATATTCTCTTTTATATTTGTAAGATCTGTTGGACTAAAAAAAACTTGTTTGGCTTTTTGGGGACTCTCAGGAACGTAACCCTATTTTTCCCATAAGTTCTTTTAATTATCTAACACGATTTTAGCTAACACGACGTTTTCAGGAACGTAACTACCGTGCTATATGAGGGCCTACTGTACATGTATGTTGATAGTAGTTTCCTTGCACTGGGATTGAGTTATGTCTCTGGGAATGTGATTACTGTTTATTATAACTGCATCAGACAAGTTATCTTGTTCGGTTTTGTCATCTTGAAAATCAAGATATTCATTAACCCTTTAACTGTCAAACGTAGATCTACGTTCACTCGGGCACTGCTCCAAATATTTAAAAAAAAAAATCATTTTTTTTTTTAAATGAAGAGCGCATTTTTATAAACAGGATAGGCTAAAAAATTTTTTTTAGGGCCAGTACTTACTGAGATATAAGCCCGCGAAGTTGGTGCTAAATGATGTGGTGTCGGCAACATGGAGCACTGCCGCTTGCAGAAACAATAAACATTTATCGTTTTTTTTCATTTTTTTTTCCATTTTCTGTTGTTTTCATTCTATGATAATAATGTTTTGATGCAGATCTTTTGATATCATTGCCAATTCTTGTTTAGACACAAATGTTTGGTACTGAATTAGTAATCATACTGTCACAAACACATATTCACACTGATTGATGAATTTGTACACCTGGTAAAATCACATACTATTGTTTACATATATGTACAAGGTATTTACAGATCCCATTTATGTTTCTAGAAGTCCACCACTGTATGATACTCCAAGAAGCATGGATTCATACAGAGTGCCACTCCACATTGCTGACACATGAATCGTGTGTCTTTTCGCACTTGGGGTCGCTGTGTACTGTAAGCACACACAACACACTTTTTCTGAGAGTACTTCTTCTTTGGAGTAGATGGTAATGGTATCAGGCAGTGACAGTTAGGGATTATTCGGTTAGGCACTTCCCCTTCTGGTTGTGGGGTGACAGGTCGCTGTTGTGGGGTGACAGGTCGCTGTTGTGGGGTGACAGGTCGCTGTTGTGGGGTGACAGGTCGCTGTGGAGTGGCAGGTATAGGTGTGGTACCATACTTTCTCGCTATCTGCTTGATGACATTTAGGGTGAATTCCGCATATTGTTCTCGCTTCCCAGTCTTTATTTCGAACATGTTGAAGGCATTGAGCATTGCAATGTCAACAAGGTGAAAAAACACTTTTATATACCACTTGCGACTCCTACGAACACAGTCAACAAAGCCTATCATCATGTCACACTTATCGACTAGTCGCATATTGTTCGTATAGTCGATGACAACAGCTGGTTTTTCAACAGGTTGATTGTTGAGCTTGCTGATTCTGTCTGTACCATCTTGTTTCTGTGGATGGTTGACAGCAATGTCACATCCCTTTTGTCATGCCATGTCAGTACCATGATGTCATTGGCATGAAACGCTTGCACTACACTTCCTCCAGTGAACTTTGGCATGTGTTTTCTATTTCTTCTCACTGTTCCACATATATCAGTATTGTTCACACGTAGGAAATCAGCAAGCATAGGGCTTGTGTAAAAGTGTTCTGTGAACAATGTATGACCTTTGCCAAGGTATGGTTGCATCATCTTGCGAACAACATCACCAGAAATGCCCAACATGCACCTGGTATCATCGAGTGTATTTTTCCCTGTGTAGATAATGATATCCAACACAAGACCAGTCTCACAGTCACACATAACAAACAGTTTTATACCAAAGCGATTTTGTTTGCTTGGTATATATTGTTTGAATGACAATCGTCCCTTGAACAGAATCAAGAACTCGTCAACAACAATGTTCTTGAATGGATAAAAGTAGGCACTGAATTTTTGCTTGAGATACATAAACAATTCCCGGATTTTGTAAAGGAGGTCATTTCGGTTTGGTGTATTCCTGTCTGAGAAATGCAACATTCTTAGCAACAGAATGAATCTTGCAGGAAAGGAGGTCACGGAAGACTGGAGTGCTAATGAAGGAGTCTGTGGACCAGTAGTTTGTTATATTGTTCTTATATGTGTGTGGCATAAGCATGACAGTGCCAAGGAATAAATACATTTCAGCCACAGTTGTATCTTTACACCTGTGCAGCCGTGACAATTCTGTAACATCTACATGGTCCATTGTATACTGGTAGGACAGGTTGGTCTGGGTAACAATCAGGTTCATTATCGGCTCATCAAAGTATAGTTGAAAATAGTCTAACTCTGTAGACTCATTTGTGATGGGACAGTGTAGCATGATGCCACTTCCACTGCCATCAAAATTGAAAGGATGTGGCACGAATGGTGTATGTTCAGTCCAATTCCATTCACGATCAGATGGTGCAGGGTGGACCTGTGGCATGGGACGTGGGGGAGAAGGAGGAGGGACGGGAGTGGGGCCAGCACATGGTTGAGAGGGTGCCTCGTGGTCCTTTGTCTGTCCACACACCACGCCACGAGGTCCAGGCACCATGCCACCCACCACCTCTTCCTCCATCCCAGCATACTCTAATTCATTATCACTTTCACTATCAGTGGCAGGGGTTTTGGATCGTGAACTGCCACAACCCTTGCCTCTGACTGCATATGGCACACTGCCTGAACGTAGGTTATGACGCCCAAAAGCACGTTTCACTGGGGAATAATGATAATCACTGTCACTCGACGAATCGTCTATGGGCATAAAATCGATTTCATCATCGTCACTTATATCATTTTCACTATCGTCACTATCATAACACATGGAAAATGATAATTTCCTCTTGTGGAGTTGCCTTTGGGTAGTAACACTAGCAACCCCAGAGGTGCTGGGCTGAGGGTCTGTGGCCACACTGGCCACCCCAGAAGTGCTGGGCTGAGGGTCTGGTATGGCCACACTGGCCACCCCAGAGGTGATGGGCTGAGGGTCTGGTATGGCCACACTGTCCACACTGGCCACCCCAGAGGTGATGGGCTGAGGGTCATCTGGGTTGTCATCAATAGTTTCACTAATTCCTTTATTAGTGGCTATATCACTGTCTAATCCACTAAGCTCATGTTCTCTATCACTTTCCGAGAATAGTAGAGTGTTAATATGACGAGGCGTAAGTGAATCACGAGGATGTGCCATGATGTTGACCCAAGATGGAGCTGAAACTAACTGGTGCTACCATGCGGTACCCTGGTGTCCCCGATTTTTTTCATACTGCGCACACTGAGGGCACAGACCCATTCTCTCATGTCTAGGCGACTCAGGCCTATCGCGCTAAATTTGAACGAATGAAAAATAAAATGTAGATCTACGTTCGGAGCAGTACACGTACAAACATATATCTACGTTTGGACAGTTAACCCTTTGACTGTTTCGGTCGTATATATACGTCTTACGAGCCACTGTTTCGGACGTATCTATACGCCTAAATTCTAGCGGCCTCAAATCAAGCAGGAGAAAGCTGGTAGGCCTAAGGAAAAAGGGGTGGCTGTGCGAAAAAAAAAAAAATGGGGCAAGGGTGCAGGGGAAACCCCTTTCCCAGTAGTCCTTGTTAAATGCCTGGGTAAGTTTTACTGACCCCCTGGGACTGGGACTGTTTTTTTCCTAATTAGCCCCCAAAAGGGGAAGTGTCTCTGAAGAAATTTCTTGGTTTGGGGTTTTTGGACCGAAAGCAATGCCCAGAATCCCAAAAAGGGGAAAGGGAAAGGGAAAAAAAAAAGAAAATAAGGAAGAGATGAGGGAAGGAAGGAAGGAAAAGAGAAAAAGGAAGGAAAGAATAAAAAAGGGGAAAAAGGGGAAAGGGAAGGAAAAGGGGAAAAAAGGGAAAGGGGAGAGATGAGGGGAGAAAAAAAGAAAAAAAGAAAGAAAAAAAGAAAGAGAGGAAGTCCACCCCTTAAACCCTGGGGGAATTGATAAAAAGGGGTTCCCAGTCTTATATATTTTTATATATATTATAAAAAATAGAAAAGGGGGGGGAAAGGGGCAAGGGAAGGCAAGGTGTGGGTAAAGTGGGGAGGGGAAAAAGAAAGGGGGCAAGGGGAAAGAAAGGGAAGAAAGGGGGAAAAGAAAGGGGGGGAAACCCCCAAGGGGGCCCAAGGGGGGAAAAAGGGGGGGAAGGGGGGGGGGGGGGGGGGAAGGGGGGAAAGGGGGAGGGGGGGGGAGGGGGGGGGAAAAGGTGGTAAGTAGGTAGGTGAGGTAGGAAGGACTGGGGGGAAAGGGGGAAACATGGGACCCCATGAGTGTTGACAGGCAGAGGGTGGTGAGTGATGGAAATATGTCATTTTGACAGCAGCGGCACCCTGACTCAATATTTACAAGCCCACCCTCAAACAACCAGCTTCCGAAGCCTAATATCAGTTAAAAAAGGTCCATATATATATGGATAAAGAAACCAAAGGGGAAAGGGGAAGGGAAGGAAGGAAGGAAGGGGGAGAAAAAAAGGGGGAAGGAAGGTAGGAAAGGGTGGGAAGGGGGGGAAAAGGGAAAGGAGGAAGGAAGGAATGTAGGAAGGCAGGGGGGGAAAAGGGAAAGGGTTTGGGAAGGGGAAGGGAAAGGGGAAGGGGAATGACACCCAGAAACAACCCAGCTTCCAAAAGCTAATAGAAATTTTTGGGGAAAAATAAAAAACCAAAAGGGGAAGGGGAAAAAAGGGAAAAGGATGAAAAAAGGAAAAAAAAGGGAAGAAAGGTTAAAAGGGGAAAGGGAAGGAAGGTCGGAATGAGCCCCAGACACAACAACCGTTTCCCGAAGCATAGCAGTTCAGGCACGTGTCCAGTGACTAGTGTGTTTTATAGAAACCAGAAGGAAAAAAGGGAAAACAAAGAGAAAGGAGGGAAGGAAGGAAGGAAGGATGGAAGGAGGTAGGGTGGGAGGGGAGGGGGTAGGAGGGGGAGGTAGGGGGGGGGGGAGGTGGGTAGGAAGGGGGGGAAGGGGGGGGAAAGGGGAAAGGGAAAGGGAAAAGGGGGAAAAGGGAAGGGGGGGAAAGGGAAGGAAAGGGAAAGGGAAAGGGAAAGGGGGAAAAAAGGTAGGGGGAAAAAGGGGGTAAAAAAGGAAGGAAAGTGGGAAAGGGAAAAGGGGGGGAAAAGGGAAAGGGGAAAGGGAAAAGGGGGGGAAAAGGGAAGGTGGGAAAAGGTAAAAAGGTGGGAAAAGGTGGGAAGGAAGGTAGGGGGAAGGAAGGGGGGGGAAAGGGAATTTTAAAAAAGGGGGAAAATAACCCCAGACAAAAAAACCCCTGGGAAAAACCCTAAAATCCCTCTATTTTTAAAAAAAACTGCTCAAAAGAATGTTTTGTCTTTTATAAAAAAAAACCCCCCACAAAAATGCAACACATTCTTTTTTTGGAAAGGGGAAATGAAAAAACCCCCTGTGCATTTTTTAAAGATTTTCCCCAAGCTGCAGAATTTTATAATAAAAATTTCCAGTGATTTAAATTTTTAAATATATATTTTACAACAATAGTAAAAAAATTTTTTTTGTATTGTTCGTTTTTTAAACAAGTTTTGTAAACAAATAAAAGGCTTGTTTATGCTATTATTGTGTTTATACAACGAATGTTTTATATACATTGCCCCTTTTCCTTCCCCCGGGGCCACATTTTCCCGAAAAAAAAAAAAAAGTGAAAAAAAAAACAAGAAATCTTTTGAATGGGGGAAATAAACAAAGTTTTCCCAGTGAGGGGATTCGCCGATGTTTTCCATATGGGGTATTTTTTGCCAACTTTACACCCCAATCTCGGTAAGTATTATAAAAAAAAGTTTTTTTATAAAAACAAAAAAAATAACCTTAAATTTTGGTAAAAAAAAAAATTTTTTTTTTTAAAAATTTTTCGACAACAGAATGGCACTCAGGATTGAGGGTTGGAAGTCAAGGGGGTTTAAAAAAAATTTAAAAATAATATAATAATATAATAATATTTTTATTTCGATGCATGTTACAAGTGTAAATTTTTTGGTAGTTACAATTATAAAACTGTAATGCAAGGAGAGCCACTGGGATATATTAGGGGGTTTATTCAAAGGAATTTTCACTAAGTACTTAATGCTAAAGAAATTTATTTTGGGGTTTTTTCTAGTTCTGTATTATTTTTTAAAATTTTAAAGGGGGGGGTTTGGGGTAAGGCAGTTTGGGGGGACTTAAAAATGTCATATTTTGGGGTTTAAAAAACGTGTTTTTGGGGGGGGGAAAGTGTTGAACAATGAAAATTTTTTTTTTTTGGGTCCCCCTGTCGGGGGGCGAAAACATGTTGTTGAAAAAAAAAAAAGGGAAAATTCTCACCCAGTTGGGGGCGGGGCCCAAATTCCCTTTTGTGTGTGGGGAAATGAACAGTGGGGAGGGTGGGCGTGGTGCGGGGGGGGTTGAAATATTGACTAGTAAAATAATAGCAGAATATGTTAAGCAAAGTTTTAAATAGAATATATTATCATATATATAATAAACATTTCAATTTCAAATTCCATGGGGGCCCAAAAAAATTTTATAACCTTAGGTAAAAAAACAGTGGACCCGACTTAATTTTTTCATTCCCGGGAAAGCTGTTAAAAACCATTACCAAAGAAATTTTTCCATAAGAAATGATGTAAAAAAGACTAGTCCTTTTTTTTCCCCAAAAATTTAAAAAAAAAAAAATTTAAAAAAAAAAACTTACATAAAAGGGGGTGTTTGGGGGCCATCTAAAAGGGGGGGCCCCTGTTTTGGGGGCTAAGCACCCCAAAAAAAAGGGGTAAATGAAATTTAGAGGCACCCACACCACCATATGTCCTCGGGTCACAGAAAAAACTTTGCTTGCGGGGGAGGGGTGATTTTTGTAGGTTTGAGGGTCCTTTTTGGAGCGCATGTGATTTTCCCCCACCATAGGGGGGCCAAAAAAAAATGGGTTCAAGTCCTTGGCTAGTCACAGGTTTTTAGATAAATATATATATATAAAACAGCCCCCCATTTAAATGGAATTTTTTTTTAAAATTTTTAAATACAGAAATTGTCATGCTAAATAAAAGAATAAAAGGAAAACCAATATACATTTTTAGGTTTTGAATACTGGTCGAGCCTTCGTAAGCCCGGGGGTCAGAAAACAACTGAAAAGGGGGGAGGCTGTATATATGTGTGAATAGGTAAAAACTGGCCCAATTAGCAAGAACTCATTTAAAATTAAGTCATTTCAAAAAATTTTCTCTTATACATTTAAAGATATTTTTTTTTTTTTTTTATACATTGTTAAAGAAAAAATTAATAATGTTGTAAAAAGAACCAGAAAACTTGCCCAAACCTTATTAAACAAGCGCAATTTAATTTACCTCCCCCAGCTAAATATATTTTAGATAAGTTTACAATAATTTAATAATAAACAAACACAGCAAAATATTTTTTTTCGGGGGGTTTCCCAAAATGATTTTTGAAAAATTTTTTTAAAAAAATTTTGGTTAAACTGGCAGGAAGGCTTTATATTTGAAAATAAAAAGGGGTTTACCTATTCATAAAAAAAAAAAAAAGGCACAATAAGACGGGAAAATAGAAAAAAAAAGAATATGTTAGGTCAGGTGGTTTTCCCCAAAGTTGGTTTGAAATTTTTTTTTTAAATGAAATTTTTTTTATAAAAAGGGGCCCAAAAAGAGAGTTTGGGGTCTTTACGGTTTTGGGGGGGAAATGACAGGGGTGGGGGTGTCATGTATATAAATACACACCCCTTTACCCCTTACGCTGAAAAAGGGGGTTGCATGAATGGGGGTCCCAGGAATAGGGGTGAGGTGGACAAATTTTTTTTGATTTTTGGGGAAAAAACATCCAGAAATACGTGAGCGTGTTAGATAAAGGGGGGAGAAAGTGGTTTTTAATGGATGTGCTGTTGGAGTGTGAGCGGGGGAACATTTATAAAGTTTTGGGGGAAAATTGGTTTTAAGGAGGACTATAGGGGCATAATAACCCTACATAAAAACCCCGTGCTACCCAAATATCTTGCATCTAAATGTGTTATAAATTTGATTTAACAAAACTGCTCTTTAAAATTTTTTCAAATTTTTTAATATTTTTTGGACTATCAATTTTTTTAAAAAAACAGGGGGTCGGTTTTTTTGCCCTGGTTTTATTTTTCGGCGCGACTTTTTTTTAAAATTTTTTTCCCCCGTTTTCGTTCATCACCTCGGTTTTCGTCGGTTGACAGTGATCCCCTCCTTTGAATGTGTCTCCCCCTCCCCCCCCAAAAAACACCCACGTGTTCTAGTCAATCTGGTTTTTTTTTCTTTGGGGGGGTGGAGTGGTGGTAGCGGGTGGTAGTGATGGTGGAAAGGGGGGGGGGATGGTGGTAAAGGGGGGTAGTGAAAAGGTTTGGGGGGTGGCAGTGATGGTGGTAGTGATGGTGGTGGGTAGTGTGATGGTGGTAGGGGAGAAAAGGTGGTATGGGGGGGATGGAGAGTCCTCTCCCTTCCCCCCCGGTTTTTCCATACGCCAACAAGGGGGTCTTCAAAAAAGGAAAAAAAATTTTTTTAAAAGTTGGAAACCCTTCATTTGTCCTTTATTTTTTTTCATTGTTTTTTTAAAAAAACTATATTTTCTCTTTTAAAAAAAAATTTTTTTTTTAAAACTTTTGGGTTTTCTGGAATGGATTAATTGGGTATAAATTTCTTATGGGGAAAAATTGCTTCAGTGGAAAAATTAAGGGGGAAAACCGAAAGGGTTTCCCCTGTACTCTAGGGTTTTTTTCATAAAAAAAACTTTTTTGTAAAAAATAATTCAGGCAATTTTTTTTAAAAATAATGTCTTAATAAATAAAATTTGCATACAAAAAAAACGGGTTTTTGAATAACTGAAAAATTATTCTCAGTAATAATGGGTTTTTTAAAAGTCATAAATTTTTTATTTTAAAAAAAAAATTTTTTTCAATATTCCAAGCAAATAATTTTCCTTTTTTAATCTCTATTCTTTTCTCAGATTTGAAGTAAAAAATCAGAAAACCCTTCCCTGCTGATGGGGCCATGAAACCATGGGAGGACTGTCACCATTGGGGCTGGGGGGCGCTTTTTTTTACCCGAGATAAATTCAAAGTCTGATTTTTGTGCTGGATCATAGAAGGCCCCTTTTACTAGCTGATTTATATAAACAACAACTCGGAAAGGAATTATCTCAAGCTGAGTGAGGCCAGGGGCCCAAGGGCGGGACTTTGCGGCCGTGCTGTGCATGATAAAGATCTTTTGGGCACGTGGATGTGGCATGCCAACGGGGTCACGTCCGACAATAAAAAGTTGGCACCAGTAGCCATGCGTGCCTTAGCATGCCACTGTACTTCAGTAGGTCCTGCATACATCATTGGTGAAGGGAAGATTGCTAATACTGTTGATGATGGGCCCCGCACTCCTTTTTTGAGAACTAAAAAAAAAAAAAAAACATTAATGTAATTATTAGTACTGCAGTGTTATCAATGAAAGATCATGAAAGCTCATGAAATTTAATTATCCTTCATTATGGTTAAATTACTGTACATGCATAAGCTATCTGGAACCATAACATTAACCAGGAAGCTACTCTTTTATATAAAGTAATATAAAATGTATGTACAAGCAATAAACCCTAGAGTCACCTATAAATGCTTCACAATCCAATTACAATATCTTATGAGGACTATGAAAACCTGATGCAATAAATATGCTTGCCCTGAAATTTTTTTCTACAGTGTACCCAACTTAGTGGTAAGGCATAAATGTCAACAAGTGGTGAGAAAACCTTAATAGACACAAGCCTATGAAAAATGGTAAAAACTGTAACCAAACCAAAAGCCCACTTAACCTTTGCCATCAGCTTGGTGTGTCCCTGTTTACATTCTGCCAGTGATCAGTATGTATTAAGTACTGATTGGCTCAGATGTGCTGCACAATCAAAATTAATATGCTATTTATACTAATATTTCCTAAAATAACAATTTACATAAAAAATACTTATTCAGTGGGAACACATGCTATATGTATTGTAAAATGTAATTACTTAAAGTTCCATTGAGTAGTGGTCAGTACTTTAGACAAAGCCTTCATCAGTGTAGTATTGCACCCACAGGGAAAGGGGAAAAAAAAAAAAGGAAAAGGGGAAGATGAAGAAAAAGGGCTTTATCAAGTATTGTATTTGCTAAAGCCTCTCCTCCCAAAGTGTGAAACACTTGAATAAAGGCTACCTATATTGATTGTCATCTGACCATTTAATGGTACCACAGTAAAGACAACATTTATCGTATTACAATGAAGTCAACACTTAATGGTAATACAGTATAGTATCTTCTGAAAATTTGATACTGTCAATGTTATTTTCATTAATAGCTGAAGTGAAAATATAATGCTTTATAGTATTAATTCTCTCATATATTTAGCTACATTGGTAGGTAAGATGTACCATATATATTACACTTTCTGAACTGACAGATTCAAGAGTTCTGATTGGCTGCCCTGCTAACCTGCTTGTTCACTTGTTTGCTTTCTGGGAGGTGAGGCAAGAGGAGTATCTGATCTCCCACCTGCAACCACTGTTTCATTTCTCTTTAGCTGGCTGGACATCACTGACAGCACCTCTTTATCCTTTTGCTTGGGAGAACTCTCTTCTCCTGTTCTCATCAAGTAGACTTATTTTTTTGGTAGGGTATGTATCCATTGGTGAGCTGGACATATACCATGTACTCTGTGCAATTTAGTTCACAGAACCTTATTTAGAATGACTGATTTTGGCATTTTTTGAGGTTGTGTTGTGAGACCTATGCTTCAGGTCTCAAGTCTAACTCTAGACCTAACTTGTTCTGACTTTCATCTATTACCATCGTAGTCAGGGTTTGGAAGTTGTTAAACTCAGATTCAGTAATCTTCGTTTTTTTACCTTGTATGGAGGACATGTCAACTGTCTCTAGCTAGGGTCATTTCTGTGTCTCCTTCCTTGCCTGACACTGTGTTGCTCATGGCTGATTACTGCATTTTGTTATTTGGAAAACTGGCTGCTTTACTTCTCAATGAAGCTGTGCTATTGCCTCTTGGTTGGTCAGAAGTTAATCTATTTAGGGACTTGTTTTGTCAGTCATTCTATGTCAAATCTTGCTGAGATACTACACACATATACATTATTTATTCTAGTATTTTTGAGTACAATGCAGTACAGTAACATACCAGATGGTACAGTATTCTAGAAGCAAGTGCTAAAATCAAATTTTAAATTAAATGTACAGAAATATTAAATACTCATAATAATCAATAAGTTACTGAAGCTATGCACATAGTGATGTGTAGGAGCCTTTTTTGTTACATTAAAATTGTCAAACTTTTATTTGTTGGTAATTATTATTCTCGTTGCAATCCCATCTTGAAAACTCAACTGCTAAACAGCACTTGTCAAATACTTTGGAAAAACTTAACCCCAAAGTGAAATAAAAAAAATCACTAAGGCACAAGATAATGAGCCCAGAATGAATATTAACAAACTATTACAAATCCAGAAACAGGCTACTACTTTTTCTTCCTCTCTTGATACCTCACTGGCTCCCTCACTTTTGTGTTAGTGTGACATTGCAAATGGTCCAAGTCAGACTGAGCGTCATCATAAGCTTCTCTCTCCTATGTAAGGTATCTGTGTAAGGTTGATCTAGTATTCTCTGGTACATGTCTATGCTAATAGATGTCACATTTGTAAAATACAGTGTAGTCAACACCTACTTAATTGTATTACAGTGTAATCAACACATTATGGTACTACAGTGTAGTCAACACAATGGTAGTGTAGTCTACCCTTAGTGCTGCTGCAATGTACCTACTTACTGGTGCTAATGTAGACAACCCAAGTGGCACTACAGTGAAGCCAACACCAAGTGGCACTACAGTGTGGTCAACACTTATGGCACTACAGTGTGATCAACACTTATTGGCACTACAGTGTGATCAACACTTATTGGCACTACAGTGTGATCAACACTTAGTGGCACTACAGTGTGATCAACATTTAGTGGCACTACAGTGTGATCAACACTTAGTGGCACTACAGTGTGATCAACACTTAGTGGCACTACAGTGTGATCAACATTTAGTGGCACTACAGTGTGATCAACACTTAGTGGCACTACAGTGTAGTTACAAGTGGAACTACAATGTAGTCAACAAGTGGCAATACAGTGTAGTCAATAAATGGCACTACAGTGTAGTCAGTAAATGGCACCACAGTGTGGTCAACATGTGGCATTACAGTGTAGTCAATAAATGGCCCTACAGTGTAGTCAATAACTGGCACTACAGTGTGGTCAACAAGTGGCATTACAGTGTAGTCACAAGTGGAAGTACAGTGTAGTCAAGTGGCACTACAGTGAAGTCAACAAGTGGCACTACAGTGTGGTCAACACTTAGTGGCACTACAGTGTGGTCAACACTTAGTGGCACTACAGTGTGTTCAACACTTAGTGGCACTACAGTGTGGTCAACACTTAGTGGCACTACAGTGTGGTCAACACTTAGTGGCATTACAGTGTGGTCAACACCTAGTGGCACTACAATAAGTGGCACTACAGTGTAGTCAATAAGTGGCACTACAGTGTAGTCACAAGTGGAACTACAGTGCGACTAGTCAACATGTGGCACTACAGTGTGGTCAACACTTAGTGGCACTACAGTGTAGACAACAATTAATGACACTACAGTGTAGACAGCAATTATTGGCACTACAGAGCAGATAACAATTAGTGACACTACAGTGTAGACAATTAGTGGCAGTATAAGGTGATTGTAACTATATAAGATCCCATCAAGAAGTATGACCATTTACTTTACTCAAGTTGTTTACAGATGTAACTGAGGCCAACTGATGTATGACTTAATCATAGAAACAGAATAAATGAATAAAGACAAAAGTGGATCGATATAATTTAATCTTACAGACAACTGTCTCTGTCATTACTTAAATGGATGTTTACTATACTGACCCTGTATTTTTTGTTTATTTTTATTAACACATCGGCCAATTCCCACCAAGGCAGGGTGGCCCGAAAAAGAAAAACTTTCGTCATCATTCACTCCATCACTGTCTTGCCAGAGGGTGCTTTACACTACAGTTATAAAACTGCAACATTAATACCCCTCCTTCAGAGTGCAGACACTGTACTTCCCATCTCCAGGACTCAAGTCCGGCCTGCCGGTTTCCCTTAATCCCTTCACAAATGTTACTTTCCTCACACTCCAACAGCACGTCAAGTATTAAAAACCATTTGTCTCCATTCACTCCTATCAAATACGCACACGCATGCTTGCTGGAAATCCAAGCCCCTCGCACACAAAACCTCTTTTACCCCCTCCCTCCAACCTTTCCTAGGCCGACCCCTACCCCGCCTTCCCTCCACTACAGATTTATACACTCTCGAGGTCATTCTGTTTCGTTCCATTCTCTCTACATGTCCGAACCACCTCAACAACCCCTCCTCAGCCCTCTGGATAATAGTTTTGGTAATCCGCACTCCTCCTAATTTCCAAACTCCGAATTCTCTGCATTATATTCACACCACACATTGACCTCTGACATCTCCACTGCTTCCAGCCTTCTCCTCGTTGCGACATTCATCACCCATGCTTCACACCCATATAAGAGTGTTGGTATAACTATACTCTTATACATTCCCCTCTTAACTTCCATGGACAAAGTTCTTTGTCTCCACAGACTCCGAAGTGCACCACTCACCCTTTTCCCCTCATCAATTCTATGATTCACCTCATCCTTCATAGACCCATCTGCTGACATGTCCACTCCCAAATATCTGAATACATTCACCTCCTCCATACTCTCTCCTCCAATCTGATATCCAATCTTTCGTCACCTAATCTTTTGTTATCCTCATCACCTTACTCTTTCCTATATTCACTTTCAATTTTCTTCTTTTACATACCTTACCAAATTCATCCACCAACCTCTGCAACTTCTCTTCAGAATCTCCCAAAAGCACAGTGTCATCAGCAAAAAGCAACTGTGACAACTCCCACTTTGTATTTGATTCTTTGTCTTTTAACCCCACACCTCTTGCCAAGACCCTCGCATTCACTTCTCTTACAACCCCATCTATAAATATATTGAACAACCACGGTGACAACACACATCCTTGTCTAAGGCCTACTTTTACCGAGAAATAATCTCCCTCTCTCCTACACACTCTAACCTGAGCCTCACTATCCTCATAAAAGCTCTTCACTGCTTTCAGTAACCTACCTCCTATTCCATACACCTGCAACATCTGCCACATTGCCCCCCTATCCACCCTATCATACGCCTTTTCCAAATCCATAAATGCCACAAAAACCTCTTTACCCTTATCCAAATATTGTTCACCTATATGTTTTACTGCAAACACTTGGTCTACACACCCCCTACCTTTCCTAAAGCCACCTTGTTCATCTGCTATTCTGCTCTCGTCTTACTCTTAATTCTTTCAATAATAACTCTACCATACACTTTACCTGGTATACTCAACAGACTTATTCCCCTATAATTTTTGCACTCTCTTTTGTCCCCTTTGCCTTTATACAAAGGAACAATACACGCTCTCTGCCAGTCCCTAGGTACCTTACCCTCTTCCATACATGTATTAAATAATAGCACCAACCACTCCAAAACTATGTCTCCGCCTGCTTTTAACATTTCTACCTTTATCCCATCAATCCCAGCTGCCTTACCCTTTCATTCTACCCACTGCCTCACGAACTTCCCCACACTCACAACTGGCTCTTCCGCACTCTACAAGATGTTATTCCTCCTTGCCCTATACACGAAATCACAGCTTCCCTGTCTTCATCAACATTTAACAACTCCTCAAAATATTCCCTCCATCTTCCCGATACCTTTAACTCTCCATTTAATAACTCTCCTCTCCTATTTTTAACTGTCAAATCCATTTGTTCCCTAGGCTTCCTCAACTTATTAATCTAACTCCAAAACTTTTTCTTATTTTCAACAAAATTTGTTGATAACATCTCACCCATTCTCTCATTTGCTCTCTTTTTACATTGCTTGACCACTCTCTTAACCTCTCTTTTTCTTCTATATACTCTTCCCTCCTTGCATCACTTCTTCTTTGTAAAAACCTCTCATATGCTAACTTTTTCTCCCTTACTACTCTCTTTACATCATCATTCCACCAATCGCTCTTCTTCCCTCCCGCACCCACTTTCCTGTAACCACAAACTTCTGCTGAACACTCTAACACTACATTCTTTAACCTACTCCATACATCTTCGACCCCATTGCCTACACTCTCACTAGCCCATCTATCCTCCAATAGTTGTTTATATCTTACCCTAACTGCCTCCTCTTTTAGTTTATAAACCTTCACCCCTCTTACTTACTGCTTCTATTTTCCTTGTATCCCATCTACCTTTTACTCCCACTTTAGCTACAACTAAAAAGTGATCTGATATATCTGTGGCCCCCTCTATAAACATGTACATCCTGAAGTCTACTCAACAGTCTTTTATCTACCAATACATAGTCCAACAAACTACTGTCATTATGCCCTACATCATATCTTGTATACTTATTTATCCTCTTTTTCTTAAAATATGTATTACCTATAACTAAACCCCTTTCTATACAAAGTTCAATCAAAGGGCTCCCATTTTCATTTACACCTGGCACCCCAAACTTACCTACCACACCCTCTCTACATGTTTCTCCTACTTTAGCATTTAGGTCCCCTACTACAATTACTCTCTCACTAGGTTCAAAGGTTCCTATACATTCGCTTAACATCTCCCAAAATCTCTCTCTCCTCTACACTCCTCTCTTCTCCAGGTGCATACACGCTTATTATAACCCATTTTTCGCATCCGACCCTTATTTTAATCCACATAATCCTTGAATTTACACATTTATATTGCCTCTTCTCCTTCCATAACTGGTCCTTCAACATTATTGCTACCCCTTCCTTAGCTCTAACTCTCTCAGATACTCCTGACTTAATCCCATTTATTTCTTCCCACTGAAACTCGCCTACCCCCTTCAGCTTTGTTTCGCTTAGGGCCAGGACATCCAACTTCTTTTCATTCATAACATCAGCAATCATCTCTTTCTTATCATCCGCACTACATCCACGCACATTCAAACATCCCAGTTTTATAAAGCTTTTCTTATTCGTTTTTTTAGTAAATGTGTACAGGAGAAGGGGTTACTAGCCCATTGCTCCCGGCATTTTAGTCGCCTTATACGACACGCATGGCTTATGGAGGAAGAATTCTTTTCCACTTCCCCATGGACAATAGAGGAAATAAAGAAGAACAAGAGCTATTAAGAAAAAGAAGAAAAACATAGATGTGTGTATGTATATATATGCATGTGCATGCCTGTGTAGTGTAACCTACTTGTAAGTAGAAGTAGCTAGATATACCTGTTATCCAGCATGTTTATGAGACAGAAAAAAGACACCAGCAATCCTACCATCATGTAAAACAGTTTCAGGTTTCTGTTTCACAGTCACCTGGCAGGATGGTAGTACCTCCCTGGGTGGTTGCTGTCTACCAACCTACTACCTACCCTGTATTTAAAGTGCAATATTTTTTTTATTAACACATCGACCTTCTCCCACCAAGGCAGGGTGGCCCAAAAAAGAAAAACTTTCATCATCATTCACTCCATCACTGTCTTGCCAGAGGTGTGCTTACACTAGTTATAAAACTGCAACATTAACACCCTTCCTTCAGAGTGCAGACACTGTACTTCCCATCTCCAAGACTAAAGTCTGGCCTGCAATATTTTTATGTTGTCTAAATACAGAAGAAATGCTGACCTGCATGATGTTGCTCCATCCGGATCTTCAGAGGCACATCATCATCCTTAGTCCATCCTCCAAGTGGATGAAGCAGCAGGACAGGGTTGTGATAGCCACGTTCTAACAGTTGCTGACGAGTATCCTGCAGGAATAATGAGTAAATGCTTTCTTATAATACTGCACTCTCTTTCATAACATGTGGATTATGTTCCTGAAAATTAGAACATTGTATAAATTCATGCCACTTACAGTGAAGAACTGTGGGAAAAATATAATAGTATTTCAGATACCCTTCTAAAGATGGATCTGAGAGACTACAAGGAAAAGCTAGGTGGTGTGTTCAGGCATTTGTGGAAAGAAAAGTTTACGTATGGAAGCAAAAAGGGAAATGTACCAGAGTACAGTGGTACCAACACTTTTATAAGGTTATGAGATATGGCTTAAACTTTGAAGCAAAGAGGAGGCCTGAGATAGTAGAGATGTCATGTATGTGGTGAATATTATGCAGAGAATCTGAAGTGTAGATGGAGAGTTGGAGGGAAGATAGAGGGAATATTTTGACGAACTATTAAATGCTGAAGATAGGGAAGTTGTGATTTTGTGCATTGGGCACGGAGGTATAACATCTTGTAGGAGTGAGGATGAGCCAGTTTTGAGTGTTGGGGAGGTGCATGACGAAGTGGGTAGAATGAAAGAGAGGTAAAGCAGCTGGGATTGATGGGATAAAGACAAATGTTTAAAACAGGTGGGAATATAGTTTTGGAATGGTTGGTGCTTTTATTTAATAAATGTATGGAAGAGGAAAGGTACCTAGGGATTGGTAGAGAGAGAGAGAGAGAATGCATAATCCTTTGTATAAGGGCAAAGGGGACAAAAGTGTGTGTGTAAAAATTATTGGGGAATAAGCCAGTTGAGTATACATGGTAAAATGTATGGTAGAGTTATTATTGAAAGAATTAAAAGCATTATTGCAGATGAACAAGGAAGTTTAGGAAGGGTATGGGGTGTGTAGAGCAAGTGATTACAGTGAAGCATATAGGTGAACAGTATTTAGATAAGGATAAAGATGTTTTTGTTGCATTTATGAATTTGGAAAAGGCATATAATAGGGTAGATAGGAGAGCAATGTGGCAGATGTTGCAAATGTATGGAATAGGTGGTAGGTCATTCAAAGCAGTTAAAAGTTTTTTGAGGATAGTGAGGCTCAGGTTAGAGTATGTAGGAGAGATGGAGATTATTTCCCAGTAAAAGTAGGTCTTAGACAGGGATGTGTGATGTCACCATGGTTCTTCAATATATTTATAGATGGAGTTGTAAAGAGAAGTGAATGCTCAAGTGATGGCAAGAGGTGTTGGATTAAGATATAAAGAATCTAACACAAAGTGGGAGTTGTCAAAGATGTTTTTTTGCGGATGACACTGTGCTTTAGGGAGAGTCTGAAGAGAAGTTGCAGAGGTTGATAAACGAGTTTGGAAGGGTATGTAAAAGAAGGAAATTAATAGTGAACGTAGGAAAGAGCAAGGTGATGAAGATAACAAAAAAATTAGGTAATGTAAGATTGGATATCAGACTGGAGGGAGAGAGTATGGAGGAAGTGAATGTATTCAGATATTTGGGAGTGAACTTGTCAGCAGATGGGTCTATGAAAGACGAGGTAAATCATAAAATTGATGAGGGGTAAAAGGTAAATGGAGTACTGAGAAGCCTGTGGAGACAAAGAACATTATCAACGGAAGCAAAAGATTGGAATGTATGAGAGTTTAGTGGTACCCATGCTCCTAAATAGGTGTGAAGCATGTTGCAACAAGAAGGCTGGAGGCAGTGGGGATGTCGTGTCTGAAGGCGACATGCGGTGTGAATACAATGCAGAGAATCTGTATCTTGGAGATTAGAAGGAGGTGTGGGATTTCTAAAAGTATTATCCAGAGGGCAGAGGAAGGATTGTTGAGGTGGTTTGGACATTTAGAGAGGTAGACTCCTGGCTCAGTAGTAGTAGCAGCTTCAGGAGTTGGAGAAAATAATAAAGTGGTGCAGAATAATTTAGAGCCAGTATTGGATGTAAGTGTGGATAGTAAGGACAGAGGTAGATAGGAAGATTCTTCCAGCAATGCAGATTCACAAACTCCATCTCCTAGACCTTCAGGTAGGGTAGTAAAACCACCAGACAGGTTCGACTTGTAATCATGAAGGTTATGCTTTCATTACCAAGTTTGTGCTTGATATTATATTGTAACCACATTTTTGTATAATGTAATTTATAAGGGAAGGAATGTTGGGTATTAAGAAATGAACATAATTCTATGTCATTTATATTTCTGGCTAGGGGTTTTAGCATCTATTGTTGTATTGTTATTTCAACCAGTAATAAACCAGCCATGTGTTACTTCAGCTTCTGATTCTCCTCAATTACAACAGTTCCTCTTTACAATTATTCAGTCTTTTTCTTCAGTGGGAGTGTGTCTTGTCTGGAAGCTGAGTTAGTGATCATTCTAACAGCAAGCTTTTGTTGAGATACAATGGCCTTTAGATGATCTGCTGTTGTAGATCCCCATGCACATATACCATACACGAAGTAATGATAGATTAGAGAGAAATACAGACTGACTAATGATGTTTGAGGTACATAATAGCATTTTTTGAAAGTATGCTCACCATTTAAATTTTCTGAGCTATGTGCTGGATGTGAGCACTGAATTTTTGTTTGCTGTTCAGGTATATGCTTAAGAATTTTCTCTCCCCTTATCTTTCAATAAATGTATTATTAACCTTAATGTTCAAATGAATATTTTAAGCTTTGTTCCCAGACACAATGTACTAGTAGGTTTTATCAATACTAAGTGCGAGTTTTCTCCATGGGGAAGTGGAACAGAATTCTTCCTCTGTAAGCCATGCGTGTTGTAAGAGGCGACTAAAATGCAGGGAGCAAGGGGCTAGTAACCCCTTCTCCTGTATATACTATTACTAAATGTAAAAGGAGAAACTTTTGTTTTTCCTTTTGGGCCACCCTGCCTCGGTGGGAAACGGCCGACGTGTTGAAAGAAGAAGTAGTAGCGTGAGTTTGTTGGTTGTCATCCAAGTAGATATCTTTACCTCATCTTTAACAGTCTTGGAAAGGGCTAATGGGTCCATATTTAAGATGACAAAAGTTGTGTCTTCTACAAACAGAACCGGTTTAAGTTCCTGGGAGGCAGCAGGTTGGTTACTGATATGGATGATAAATGAAAAGACCTAGAATGCTGCCCTGTGGCACCCCACATTAGGCTGGATTGATGTCATTAATGGCAATATGTTTGTATCTGTTATTAAGGTAGAACTTTATGTATGTGAGACTATCTACTTCATCTACTGTATCAAAAACTTTTCTTTGATCAGTGAAAAGACCCATTAAATACCCATTATTTTCAAGATGAGTAGTTAAAGTCAAGCAATTTTATTGATCATTCATGCATTTTCCTGGCCTGAAATCATTCCTCCTTGACCCAAGCAACAATTTCTTAAAATATTCTCTCCATTTTTTCAATTACTCTAAGTTCTTATTGAGTACCTCACTGCTTTCACTCATAAAATATGGATCTACAGGGGTTGGACAAATTAATAGTCATTATTTAGTCATTTGAACTGTTGAATGACTAAATAATAAATTTCCCAATTTGTGTTACATATGTTAAATGTGTTCTCTCCAAACGATAATGTACAATTCACACTGCTAGAGTTATTCAAAATTGGCATGAAGAACATGAAAGTGAGGTGAACACTCTCAAATGCATATAAAGCCTGATAACATGTTTACTATCAAATTAAATGAGCAATAGATCTAGGCCTAAGAAATCCATATACAGTGGACTCGGTTGAAAAACTTCATCCCAAGCCTGCTCAGTGCCATTACCCAGGAATTTCGTCCTTAAGAAATAATGTCCGTGGTTGTCTATTTCAGACCCCAAAAAATACATTTCCACATGTTAAATATTTCTTACATAATTTCGTTGGGGGTATTTTTTAAACCCGTGGGTCCACTGTACAGTGGTCCTCTGCCCAAAACAAATTTTTCCCAGCCTGCTAAAGTGCCATTCCAAAGGGGAATTTACTTCCTTAAGAAATAATGTCATGTAGGTTATCTATTTCAGACCCCAAAAATACACTTCCCCCACTTACAATATACACAAAATTGCGATTTCGGGGTGCTCATTGGCGGGGGCCCCGGGCCATGTCAGTACACACATTCCCTTAAAATTTTTTTGTCCTTAGCTTATATGAGTGGTGAATATATTTATTGTATTGGAAGTCTGAATAAATGAAATGTTATAATTAAAAACCTGCATTAGTGAACCACTGAAAAAGCAAAGTGCTGTAAACGGGCTGCCTGCATAAATAAATTTCCCTGGGCCAATTGGTGCGAGCTGCAAATGGAGGACCAAGTCAAATTGAAAAAAAAAAAAGTTACATAACAAAGTGTTCAGATTATTTTGTCCAACCCTGTATATATTTTGTTGTTTTCCTTATCTTGTTTCTTTTCTATTTTTTTTTAATTTCAGTAAAATATTTAAAATGCATCCCCCATTCTTTCATTTGCTCTTCTTTTGGGCTCTTTCATAAATTTTTATTACCTTATTTCTTCTTCCATATTTTTACATTTAACCTTGATCAATTTTTCTACATTTTTATAACACTTGTAAGTGATCCTGCAACACGGGCCTAAAGCACAGAAACATTTTTGGATTTTTTTTCTTATTGGGGCCACCTATACAAGTGTTACCAGTTTTTTGAATAAATTAAAACATGTCAATGTAGATAGTTAAAATAAAAAAAGAATGCATAATTAATACTAAATTAAATAACTTGCCATGAGAAGGCGGGATTATGTGGGTTTTCGCAACTGGAAAGCAAAAACTGCATCAGAACCCATTTGTCGTTTGGCACGGAGCTCATGGGGGGAGTTATTCATCTAAACCATCATTCCACCTGTTAGGGAGAATAAAAAAAATATCAATTCACATATAGACAAATTAATGATCCATTTAATGATAACATCTTTTAAAAAAATTTGAATATTCCATTTTCCCAGTACAGTGAAACCTTGATTTAACAAACTAATAGTGGGGGGAAAGGGGTGTCTATCGGTTTATTGTCCCTTAAATCCAGGTGATGAATTTTTATTTCTTTCTGAAACAACACTGAACAATTCTGGTAGAGGTTTGTCTGTTAAATCACAAATTTACCATGCGAACAGATAATTCTGGATTTAATGGTTTGTTTAGTAAATTTGAAATAAATTTGCCAGTGAACCCAATTAACAGCTAATAGTTTGATTCAAATTTTGTTCAGTGTTTCAGACAGTGCTTCCACAGATTTTCCATTAAATCCAAATCCATTAAAATTTCAGTCCTAAATTGAGGGTTTTACTGTATTAACAATCTAGGGGGGTACTAGTATAGGTAGATTAGTAAAAACAACTATATAAGTTAGTACCCGTACAGTACTCGTGAAAATGAATAGTAAAACATCAACCACCAGTGAAACATTTAATTAACAGACCCCCCTTTATGGGTCCAGAAATTCCTGACAACAAATTTGGGTGGACAAACATTTGAATGATTTAAAATAATTCCAGATTTATCAGTAGATTTCAAACATGTTACCTGCTGCCACTTTAGGCCTCAGCTCAACTGTTTGGGTCTGTTCCACCTCCTCACCTGGAAAAAAATAACACCAGTGTTGTGGTGCATCATGGGGCACTGCCTCCTGCACCTGTAAACAATACAACCAGAACCAGTCCCATCCACGGGCAAACAGGGGTATGAAACTGGCAGAAAGATGCCTTATTCTAACCCAAAAAGGTCTAACTTGTTTATTCTCCAAATTTTTCTTATTCTCAGCAAAATTTCTTGACAGTGCCTCCCTCCATCATTGCTCTCCTTTAGCACTCTCTTACTCTCTTCACCTTTCTTTTACTCTCCATATATTCTGCCTTCTTAGATCACTTCTGCTTTGTAAAAACCTCTCATATTCTTTTTCTCTGTTATCACATCCATTACTTCATCATTCCACCAATCCTCCTCTTTCCTCCATCCACCTTCCTATAGCTACAAACTTCTGCCCCCCATTCATACTGCATTTTTAAAACTATCACATTCTCTTCAACCTCCCACTACTCATAGCATTGCCCCCCTTTTTGTAATGGTTATCTCACTATTCCTCCTCCCTTAGTTTATACACTTTCTACCTCTCTCTTACTTGCTGTTTTCCATTTTCCTTTTGTCCCATCTACCTTTTACTCTAACTTTTTAGCTACCCCTAAATAAAATCGATTTATCCGTTTTCCTCTCTATAAACATGTACATCCTGAAGCCTACCCATCAACCTTTTATCCACCAATACATAAACTAACAAACTACTTTCATTATGTGCTATATCATACCATGTATACTTATTTATCCTCTTTTTCATAAAATATGTATGTATACTTATTACCAAACCTCTTTGTACACATAGTTCAATTAAAGGCTCCCCTTTTTCATTTCCCCCTGGCACCCCAAATTTACCTACTACTCCCTCACAACATTTTTACCACTTTAGCTTTGAGATCCTAATCAAGCTTTCTCATGAACAAAACTCGGGCCCACGCTCCCTCAACTTTTCCCCAAAAATCTTCCAAAACCTTATTTTATTCCATAATCCTTAATTTATACATTTATATTCCTCTTTTCCTGCCATAACATCCTTCAACATTATTGCTCTCCTTCCTTAGCTCAAATTAAGAAACCCTTGACCTAATCCTATTTATTTCTCCACTGAAATTCTCCTACCCCATCACTTTGTTTCACTAAAGCCAAATTTCCAGCTTCTTTTCTTTCATCCACAACCATTTCTTTCTCCTCTTTCCCCCAACAACCATCCCTTTCAAACATCCCCTTTGACGGTTGTCTTCATTTTCTTTTCAGTAGGGTATAAAGAAATTTACTTTTGGGCTCCCAGCTTTTGGTTGGCTTTAAGTCCATGGCTTATGGAGAGAGATTCTTTTTCCCCTTACCCAGGGTTAAAAGGGGAAAAGCAATAAGAACAAGAACTATTAAAATAAAATAAAGAAAAGTCAGATGAGTGTTACATACGTACTGGGGCTGTGGGACGACCTTGATGCCGGCCCTCAGGGTTTGCCAAGTGAGGGCTCTTGATCCAAAACTGAACCTGTCCCTCCCTTCCTTGGATGGCCCCTGACTCCCTATATTCCACGGTGCTGTATAATCCCCCCCAGGTTTAGCACTTCCCTAATTTTTTAACACACTGGCTGTCTCACAAGGCAGGGTGCCCAAAAAAACACTTTCACCATCATTCACACTACCCACTGTCTTGAGGCGTGCATATATAAAATTTGGATGTCCTCAAACCCAAACAAATCTCCCAACCCTCCTTCAGAGTGCAGGCACTGTCTTTCCCTGAATATAATGATAATTAACTCAGGAAAACCCCAAGAAAGTCAAAACAAGAGACTTATTTCCATGTTTGAGAATCACACTGTATGACAACTGTAATATCAAAGATTTCTTTGAAATTTTTTAGAAAACCAAGGCAATAAAAAATAAGAAAATTATTTGTAACAATTTATCTTGTAGAGTAAATACGGGTGTGGGCTGTCCACATTCATCTTCCCATGTTTCAAGTACAGGCAGGCCCTATTTGGCGCTTCACTTTATGGCGTTTTGCTAATATAGCAGTTTTCAATTATGTATACCCATTTTTCATTTATTCAGGTTCCTACAATAAGTATATTCCTCACTATAAGTTAAGGATGAAAATATGTATTTTATAGTAAGTAATGTGTGTTTGTTAAGTTTTTAGGTAACTCTAATGATCATTAAATATGATAGTGTAAAATTTATCAGGGTTCTATATACTACATTTGAAAAGAAAAAAGAGGCTATGTTTTACTTTACAGGGGATTTTGCTTCACAGTTTTTCTGGAACCTAACCTCTGTATAAGTGGGGCTCTGTAATAAAAAAAACTGAACACATCTAATAATCATAGGAAACTGTCTATAGTGTCAAACACTGAAAAAAAAGAAAAACTGTTATAATTTGATGTCAATAAATTAATAAACCTTTATACGTTGGTGTTTACACCACTCTTGTCAATGAGTGACTATTTTCCCAAGTTTTCTTTTGACTTCATTGTTTTTTTTTCATAATTCTTTTTGAAAATATACAGTGGTAACCCAAGTTTCGGACATATTCGTTCAGAGGCTGTTCAAGTGCTGTTACCGAACAAATTTGTTCCCATAAGGAATAATGTAAATTAGATTAGTCAGTTTCAGACCCCAAAAAACACTTAAACATACAATAATACACTTACATAATTCGGGTTGGGAACTGTATGAAACTCAGGGTACCATGCTCTTAATTTTCCAAAAATTTTTTTTTTTTTAAATTTTTCACATCCCCCTTCCCCCACACAAAAATTTACTTCTGGTTATGCCACAGTTTAATTTTACTTGCCATTTTTAATACAGTTCAATGTTCTGTTTTTTAACTTTTGAGCAGATGATCAGAAACCTCATAAAATTTTACCACAGTTTCTTCTTTTTCTTTTTAAGCTTTAAAAGGGAAAAACGGTTACTAGCCCTTGTTCGGCATTTTATTGACTTTTACACACGCATGGCACAGAGGAAGATTCTTATTCCACTTCCCCATGGATATGAAAAGGAAAAAAACAATAAGAACAGAACTTTTTTTCTTTTTCACAAAGTGGGTTTCCACGAAGCAGGGTGGCCCAAAGAAAAAGCAGTTTCTCCTTTTTTTATTTTGTAATATACAGGAGGGGTTCTCCCCGGCATTTTGTCGCCTCTTACGGGATGGCACGGAGGGAAGAATTCTGTTCCACTTCCCCATGGAGATAAGAGGAAATAAGAAAAAGAACTAGAAAGAAAATAGAAGCCAGGGGGGTAGTGTGTATATACATATGTTTACATGAATTTTAGTGTGACCTAAGTGTAAGTAAGTAGAAAAGGGATACCTGAAATTTGCATGTTTATGAGACAAAAAAAAAGACACCACAACCCTACGATCATGAAACAAATACAGGTTTTTTGTTTTACACTCCCCTTGAGGCGGTAGTACCCCCCTGGGTAGTTGCTGACTACCAACCTTTGGTGAATATTTTTTGTGAGCGTTAATTGTATTTACATTATTTCTTATGAAATAAGGGGGGGTTTACAGCCCAGATTAGTAATAGCTCCTGGAAAGGATTAATTTCGTTAACCGAGGGCCCACTGTATTCAGGGGAAATTTTCTTGCATTATAATGTTTTTCACAGCATATTAAATTTATTAATTCTCTTTACATGAATTTTGGAAAAATTGGTTAATATAATATAAATTTATAGCTTTCTACGTCTGGCATATGGTTTTCTGCAAGGGCAAAAATGATACACAAAGTCAAGTTTGCAAATTCCAAGGACTGATTTTCAATTGGGTAATTAACAAGTTTCAGGGTTTAAAATTTCCCTGAAACATAAATAACAAAAATCAGAATGCTAAAAAATTAAATCAGTGGAACCTCGGTTTCGTAGCATCCAGCTTGCATGTAAACCAGTTATTCTCCATAAAATTTTTTTTTTTAATATTTTTGGGTGTCTGGACGGTTAAAATTGGTTTACATTATTTCTTATGGGAAAAAAAAAAAATATTTTTTATAGAGAATAACTGGGGTTTTTTTCCAAAAACTGGGGCATATAAATGGGGTTCCCTGTAATATTAACTAAAAAAAATACATGGCCCCCCGGGGTTTACTGTAAACCCCAAAAATTTTTAAGTGTATTTTTGTAAGTGTTTTTTGTAAGTGTATATTTGGTTAAAAGGTAGTCTAATTTACATTATTCCTTAGGGGGGAAAAAATTCGTTTGGTAATGGCACTTTAACAGCATTCTGGAAGAAAAATTGAACACCGGGGGGCCCTCCCAGTAATGAACAAACATTGAAGGCTGCTCAAGTCTTTCCGGAAAACCCAAAATAATGTCAAAAAGGTTTTTTTTTAGCAAAAAAATCAAAAACCTATTATACCATTTTCTTTTCCAGTGTTGTAACATTTCTATAATTTTGAATAAGATTTTATTAGAGTAATCAATGTTTACTTTCATGAATACACACTACTGCTGAAAATCTTTGATGAAAAATGCTATAAAACACCCAGTGGACCCTCGCTTTGAACACTCCAAAACTCACCCTCTTTCCCCGAATCTGTTCAAGTGCTGTTACCAAAAAATTTATTCCCATAAGGAATGATGTAATTAGATTAGTCCATTTCAGCCCCCCCAAAAAACACTTATAAAAGCACTTACAAAAATAAATTTTTAAAAGGGGGTGTTGGGTGTTTGAATGGCGGGGCCACTGTATATAGAAATGGAAAGGTTATATTCAACAAACCTTATATGTATTTTGAATTTCTTAAAAATTTCTACATCCTTTTTTTTTTAGTTTTAATTTCTCAGCATTTATATTTTTCCCTATTATACCCCCCTCCCTTTTTTTTTTTAGCAATTCTGTGCCTTATCTATATTGATTTATTTTCTTCAAATGCTGCCTCATTTAAAACATTTCTCATCAGAGGTCCATGATTTCTCAACCTTCAATCAAGTGCCAAAAATAAAATGAATACAGTGGACCCCCATAAAAAAAAAACCCCAAACAAAAATTTTGTAAGTTAAAATTTTTTTAAATGCTTGTGGAAGTGTATTTTGGGGGGGTGAAAAGACCCCCTACATTATTTCTTAAGGAAGTAAAACGTTGAAGGCATTTTGCAGGCCCGGGATGAATTTTTTTTGGGGGGGGCCACTGTATAAATTGAAAAATGCAGTATTTGAGAAGCTCTCTAAAAAGAAGCACTTTAATGGGATGCCTGTCTAGTAGAACAAAATATTAACAAAATTAAATATATAAAACACATGATAAAAAACAAAATTAAAAAATTCCGGAAGAGATTACTGGAAGGAAGGAAATTTTACTACAGGAATTTTCTTTGATGCCACATTAAAATTAAAAGTTAATCCCCAATGAGGTTACAAATATAATGCCATATCATACATTACAAATTAATTGCTCAAAGATTGCATATGGCGAGTCTAATTTTTCATATTTTCAACACCTGATCCTCTCCCGAGCTTAAACCCCCCCCAAAAACCCGTCTCCCCTCTCATTAACCATCTTAAATATGGATGATCTTCCAAGTTGTTCCTGTCAAAAAATAATTGTATGATTTGTAGATTTCCATAGGAAAGTAGGAACAATAATTTAATAAACTTTTAAAATGTATTTCTGAAATTTAAGTAAATGAATCTACAAGGAAAAAAATTATCACCCAAACTTTAAAGGCCCTTTATTGATGAATGTCTTAAAAAAAACACCAAGACAACTATTTAACACAAAAACACCAAGACACCTATCATAAACAAACACTAAAATTATTGTAGCCCATGTTTTTAGCCTGGGTTTAATTGCAACTGACTTTAAAACATGCTATGACCGATCTTATGTTTTATTAATTAAAAAAAAAGCAACAAAAATTTGTGTTTGGATGTTATGTCCCATTCCCAAAAAGGGCCCATGCCCCAAATCTTGACATCCTACGCAGAAGATAAGGGATGACTTCAAACTCCTGCTTCAATGATTTACAAAAAAGTGCAATGTATGTATTAATTTAACCCCTTTTAAATTTTTCCCCAAAATGATTCGTTTTACTGGTAGTGCTCGAATATTTTGAAAAAAAAAAAAAAAAAAAAAAAAAGGGAATTTTCTGTGTGTAATAAGAAAAAAAAAAATTGGATCGTTTACCGAGAATAAGGCGGAAGTTGGCATGGATGCCCCCCGACAGCAAAATGGTCCCGCTTCAGAAATGTTGATGATATCCTTTTTTTCTCATTTTTTTTCTTTAATTTATAAAATTTTTTATTTTCAAATTCAATTTATATAGTCCTTGTGATTCGACCCCCAATTTTTGTTCTGACACTAATTTGGGGTACTAAAATAAATCAAATAAACAAACACACTGAGGGTGAACATTTTCACCTCCCTTTGGGCCCCAATACTATTGTCTGAAATATATTACAGGGGAAACTCGGTTTATACGCACCAAATTCTCGTTTCATTTAGACCACGGGAAAAAATTTTGGTCGTTTCTACCCCCCCCCGAAATCAAAAAAAGCGTCCGCCCGACCGGGCCCGCCACTCATGCAAAGTGTCTCATCTGGCTGTCACTTAGTGAACTTCCGCGTTCCCCCAAAACATTTGTAAAATCCATTTTTTTGCAACCCTTTCAGCCCCCGTGCCGTAGTTCTACGGCTTTGATTGGGCCCAAAACCGTAGTTCTATGCCATGAGCTCAGCTCACTCAAAAGCTGTGAGCTTTAAAATTTTGGGGCCTGATATGAGAGAATACATCTATGGGGTAAGTGTACCACATAAAAAAAACCCCACAGCAAAGTGCATAATGAGAATAAAAACTGAGACTGTAATTTTCGATTAAAACAGCGACTTTGCAGTGTTTTTCATATTTTTTTTATAGTTGTATTTAGTTTCTTGGTTCATTTGATAGAATGGAAGATATTTTAAAATTTTGACTGGTTTCCGATGACAATCAGTGGTCCTATTTCGATGGCCCCCCCAAATCCCCCCTTTTTGTAAGTTTTTTTAAAAAGCTTTTTAAGTGAAATTTTTGGGGGGGCAAAAAGGCAGTCTATTTTACAACATTTCTTAAGGAGAAAAATTGTTTGAAAGGCATTGAACAGCATTCTGGAATGAAAAAAAAAAATGGGGTCCACTTTTTGAAACTGCGCAAAGACGAAAATGTTCGTTTTTTTGGATGTTCAAGAAAACAAATCCGCTATCGTCAATAACATTAACTGGGTAGCCCAATATTCTTCCAAGTGCGCTGTATTATTTATACCATTTTTACAATGATGCAGTTGTATCATAACAGTAAATCTTCTATTTTTGTGAAACAAAAATTAAAAGGGAATCAAAAAATGTAAGGGGGGCTTGGGGGGCGGTAATGAACAGATAAAATGTTTTTAGTGCCGAATGTCTGTTCGTTTATTCTGGACCCTATTTTGTTTTGGGATCTTTTGAAATTTGTGAAAAGGCCAAATTGAATTTCTGACCCCCTTTTTTGGGGAGTTGAAATCGGTAAATTGGTGGTTTCTTATATAAGATGAAAAAATGGAATTCTAGGGAAAAAGCTTAATTTTTTAGCTGAAACATTTGGGAAATTTTCGAAAATGGGCCCCCAAAATGGGGAAATGCGTGTAAACATATCCTAACCGGGCAAATTCCCCTTGTTTTCCCTCAAATTTCATAAGGGGGCGTTATGATCGAAAAAATTTAAAAAAAAAATAATTTTCTTTTTCCAAAAAAATTTTCGCCCCCAAAACGGTTTTTGGGAAGGGGCCTGCGCCCTCAAAGGGTTAACCGGGGGTCCACTGTACCTTTTTACTAAGTTTAATCATTTCTAACAACTCTCTTAGATGAAATCATAAACCAAAAAAATGCCCAAAAATGTAAACAAACTGAATACACCAGCTAACCCTTTCAGTAATACTTTTTCTTCTTCCATTCTTTCCTCCTCTTCTTCCTCCTCCAATGCTGCTGGTTCCCCAATCTATCTTGTACTATGGTGTGCACAACAGGTACCCCAAATTTTAGACAAAAAAGTAGTCAGTTTTCCCTCGTAAACAAAAAAAACGGTAAACGAGATAACAAAGAGGGAATGTAAACAAAACAAAATGTATTAATTCCTTTTACTTTGGTTGATTCATACAGGTTCATTTCCCTGTTTTTTAACCTTTACCGAAAAAAACCGGAACCCAAAGCTAACCCCTTTCAGTGAACTTTTTTACTTCTTCCATTCCTTCCTCTTTCCCCCTTCCTACAATAAATACCACTCCTTGTCTAAATAAGACACAAATATTTTTAAAATAAGTAATGGTGTTTAAATTTGTTTTTTCTTTTTTTTTTTAAATCCCCATTCTTTTTTTTAAAATTCAAAAAAAGTTATAAATAGTCCCAAGGGGACATTAAAACAATATCTAAGATGTTGACACAAACCCACTACCAGTATAGTATGCCGGGAAATATCGGTGGGGGGAATCTTCTCTTAACACCCAAATTTAAAACACCAACCTACTCTTCTAACAGACCTTGGTCATTAAGTGGGGAATCCTGTATTGTTGGAACATATTACATTAAAACAAAATTAAAATTATAATATTCCGTCAGTACGGTATTGAAAAATACGGTATTTTTGACACACATTAACCCCCTACACAAGGTAAAAAAGGGAAAAAACCACAAGAAGCAATTATAAGTGTAAAGAACCCAAAAATGTAGCCCAGACCAATAATGGGAAAAATGTGTGCCCAACTGGATCACATGACCATCTGGAGATTCTCTGATTAAAAACTTGTAAAAAAAAAAAAGGGGGCATAAAAAAAAAGGGAAAAACAGTACTATACTACAAAACCACTCTCATCATGACATCAAACTGTCCACAAACCAAAAAGCTTAAATTTGGAACCCCCTTTTTCAATTCAGATATTAAAATTTACAATGAAAACTAGCAACTACCACCCATACCGTGCCACTAAACATGCCATTGAGTCCTTACCTTGCATGGGACAAAAAATATATTGTGCTTTTCCCTACATATATGCTTACTTTCTTGTGTTAATACTTGACAATTTTCCCCCTCTCCTGCCTATAAATTTTACTCCCCCAAATATGGCTATAAAAGACTTGAAAAAAAATTGCATAAACAAAATGATGTGTAAATAATGTTTCCAAGTGTTGTTTTTTTTTTATCAATTTACAGCTTTCTGTATTAGTGACAGGGGAAACAGACTTAAATGTAACCCCCCCGCGGGCAACGTTTTTCCCCTTTGCGGTTCTCATAGAACTCGGGTTTTTTTCAAAAAAGCAACCGGTTGACCGTCATAACGTAATGTAAGGCTGAGCATCCATCAAGCAGCTCTTTATCTTCAGTAGATACTGGTAACACAATTGGGATAGTTTGGGTTTTTTGCCCCCCCTGAATCCAAAGACAAAAAATGCTGACTTTTGGAAGGAAAAAAAATAGTCATCCAGCAAAAAAAATTTTTTTAACACGTTGGCCATCTCCCCCCCGGGGCAGAGTGACCCAAAAGAAAAACAATTTCACCATCTTTCCCACACATAATCCTGTCTATGCAGAGGTACCCAGATTGACAGTTCAGATGTCCCCCAAAAACCCAAATTTCCCCCAACCCTTCCTTTAAAGTAGAGGGCATTGTCTTCCTCTTCCACCTCCAACAGCTTGTCAAGCCCCAAAAACCATTGCCTCCATTCCTCCTATCTAACACGCTTGAAATGCCTCCCTGTATGCCCAATCCCTTCCCCAAAAAACCCCTTTTTTACCCCTCCCTCCATCCTTTTCTCCTTTTTCCCCCTCCCCCCCCTTTTTTCCCCCTACAGATTTATCCCACCCCCCAAAGTCATTCTTTTTTTTCTCCATCCTCTCTAAATGACAATGCTCCATCCTCTCTAAATGTGCTCCATCCTCTCTAAATGACAAAACCACCTCAATAAACCTTCTTCAGCTCTCTCAATAATACTTTTAGTAATTAACACCCTCTTAAATATCCCCCCAATTGCCCTAAGACATGACATCTCCACTACCCCCAGCCTCTTTCTCCTGCAGCATTCAAAACCCCATGTTTCACACCCATATAAGAGTGTTGCTACCCACTATCTCTCGTGCTTTCCCCCTTCTTTGCCTTCATGGATAACGTTTTTTGTCTCCACAGATACCTCAAAGCCCCCTCACCTTTTTTTTTCATCAATTATATGGTTAACCTTATCTTTCATAAACCCATCTGCTGACAAATCTCCCCCAAAAATCTGAACACATTAATTTTTTCCCTACTCCCTCCCTCCAATGTGATATCAATTTTTTTTCACCTAACTTGTTTTTATACCCTCATCACCCACTCTTTTCTATGTTCACTTTCAACTTTCTTCCTTTACACCCTCCCAAACCCCGTCCACCCAACCTTTACAACTTCTCTTTAGAATCTCCCAAAAAAAACACAGTATCATCAGCAAAAAATAACTGTAAACCCACATTTTTATTTGATTCCCCCCCAAATTTTAAACCGCCCCCTTCCCAACACCCCCCATTTACTTCTTTTACAACTCCATCAATAAATATGTTAAACAACCATGGTGATATTACATACCGTCTAAGGCCTCTTTTATTGGAAAGTCGTAATCCCCTCTCCCGCACACCCTAAAAAAGGCCTCACTATCCTCATAAAAAATCTTTTCAGCATTTAGTAACTTTACCTTGCAACATCTCCACATTGCTCCCCTATCCACCCTATCATATGCCTTTTTAAATCCATAAATGCAATGAAAACATCACTAGTTGGATCAGGAAGAAGTGTCTATAAGAAATTGTGGGGGGTTGACCGATACTGAAAATTTTTCCCCAGCCCATCTTTACATTACCAATATCTTCAGGTTCTCTATTTAACCTTTAAACTCTTTACATATATGGAATTGCTTTTTTTCTTAAAAATTTAAAAAGGTGGAGTACATCTGGTAGATGGGGTAAAAACCTGCTTATGTAAGGGAAAGAAAACAAAGACCTGCTTGAAAAAAAAATCAAGAGACTAAACTGAGCTAAGAAGTCATAGCAAAGTAGAGATCTGATGTTTTGGGGGTAAAACTGATAGATTGTGTTTCCTGTAAATGGTTCATCAGAATCAATTCCTAGAATATATTTTAACATACCTGTAAGAATTCTCTTTCCCCCATGAAGCCAGAAAGGGGGGGATGCCCAACCTTCAGAGAGTACTTAAGCCATTGTAAATCTAATTTGGTGATGTTGATAGAGTGAAGTGAATCTGCTTCCTCTTTGGCCCTTGTTAATTTGTTGTCTGGGACAAACAGTTCCTTAACTGTTTCTGTTATAGATTTTGGAATGATTCCCTGAAAGAAAGCATTACCAGAATCAGGAACAGAATATGGTAATTGTATATCAAGGAACAGACAAAACAAGTTCTGAAGAAATTTAGCCCTAATAACAGGAAACATTATGCTTATTTCTATCTATTCCCCAACAACACATTGTCATCACCAAGCACAATTAAACTAGTACACTTTCTGAAAGGTCATCTGTTATTCTGGGTGCAAAAGAACACATACACAATGACAAAAAAAAAAGGCAGTTTTCTTACACAATGATAACATTACATACTGTACATATTTACAATATACAAAGCTGTAAGTAGGACAAATGTAAACAATTTAAACAGAACAGAGTGAAACTTAATTATTCACTATGAGGGGATTCTTTTAACACAACCAGAATTTACCATTCATGGACCTATTGCAGGGAAGCCAGTGTACCGAGTCATAATGAAAATACATGAAAAAAAAAAATTACGTTTAATATAATGTACAAATGTTAATTTTGTACAAATTAAATTTTTTTAAAACATGGGCCTTCTCACTAAGGTTGGGAGAGGGAAAAAACAAGACAAGAAAACACAGTCACTATAACTCATTTAAATAACTGTGTCTTGCCAGGTGTAGAAACATAACATTTTAAATGAGCCTCCAAATTGCAACATCTCCCCCACTCCTTCCAGGTGCAAAGCTCTGTACTTCCTATATCCAGGACTTGTCCAGCAAATTGGTTTCCCTGAATCCCCTTTCCCAAATGTTACCTTGCTAAAGATTAAAGATAAAACCACAAAATACTTGTCTCCACTCCACTCTATCATACTCATACAAGTCTGTTGAATGCTCCCTGCCCTAGCACTCAAAACATGTTTTTTTAAACCCCCCCTCCTTTAAACCCTTCCTAGGATGACTTCCACCCCAGGATTATACACTCTCTTGGTCATCCTATTCTGCTTCATCCTCTCTAAATGCCCAAATCACCTCAACCCTCCTCAGCCCTTTGAATTGTACACCTTTGGTAACCCCACACATCTTCAGAATACTTTGCATTATTCACACTTTGCTCTCAAGCATGACATCTCTACTGCCTTTTTTCCCCCTTTAACATTTGACCTCCTCAAACATAAAAGTGTTGGTACCACTATCTCTAATATTCCCCTTTCCCTTT
>WNWK01002921.1:69628-106458 GCA_009830355.1 Cherax destructor
AAAAGACACCAGCAATCCTACCATCATGTAAAACAGTTTCAGGTTTCTGTTTCACAGTCACCTGGCAGGATGGTAGTACCTCCTGGGTGGTTGCTGTCTACCAACCTACTACCTACCCTGTATTTAAAGTGCAATATTTTTTATTAACACATCGACCTTCTCCCACCAAGGCAGGGTGGCCCAAAAAAGAAAAACTTTCATCATCATTCACTCCATCACTGTCTTGCCAGAGGTGTGCTTACACTAGTTATAAAACTGCAACATTAACACCCTTCCTTCAGAGTGCAGACACTGTACTTCCCATCTCCAAGACTAAAGTCTGGCCTGCAATATTTTTATGTTGTCTAAATACAGAAGAAATGCTGACCTGCATGATGTTGCTCCATCCGGATCTTCAGAGGCACATCATCATCCTTAGTCCATCCTCCAAGTGGATGAAGCAGCAGGACAGGGTTGTGATAGCCACGTTCTAACAGTTGCTGACGAGTATCCTGCAGGAATAATGAGTAAATGCTTTCTTATAATACTGCACTCTCTTTCATAACATGTGGATTATGTTCCTGAAAATTAGAACATTGTATAAATTCATGCCACTTACAGTGAAGAACTGTGGGAAAAATATAATAGTATTTCAGATACCCTTCTAAAGATGGATCTGAGAGACTACAAGGAAAAGCTAGGTGGTGTGTTCAGGCATTTGTGGAAAGAAAAGTTTACGTATGGAAGCAAAAAGGGAAATGTACCAGAGTACAGTGGTACCAACACTTTTATAAGGTTATGAGATATGGCTTAAACTTTGAAGCAAAGAGGAGGCCTGAGATAGTAGAGATGTCATGTATGTGGTGAATATTATGCAGAGAATCTGAAGTGTAGATGGAGAGTTGGAGGGAAGATAGAGGGAATATTTTGACGAACTATTAAATGCTGAAGATAGGGAAGTTGTGATTTTGTGCATTGGGCACGGAGGTATAACATCTTGTAGGAGTGAGGATGAGCCAGTTTTGAGTGTTGGGGAGGTGCATGACGAAGTGGGTAGAATGAAAGAGAGGTAAAGCAGCTGGGATTGATGGGATAAAGACAAATGTTTAAAACAGGTGGGAATATAGTTTTGGAATGGTTGGTGCTTTTATTTAATAAATGTATGGAAGAGGAAAGGTACCTAGGGATTGGTAGAGAGAGAGGAGAGAATGCATAATCCTTTGTATAAGGGCAAAGGGGACAAAGTGTGTGTGTAAAAATTATTGGGGAATAAGCCAGTTGAGTATACATGGTAAAATGTATGGTAGAGTTATTATTGAAAGAATTAAAAGCATTATTGCAGATGAACAAGGAAGTTTAGGAAGGGTATGGGGTGTGTAGAGCAAGTGATTACAGTGAAGCATATAGGTGAACAGTATTTAGATAAGGATAAAGATGTTTTTGTTGCATTTATGAATTTGGAAAAGGCATATAATAGGGTAGATAGGAGAGCAATGTGGCAGATGTTGCAAATGTATGGAATAGGTGGTAGGTCATTCAAAGCAGTTAAAAGTTTTTTGAGGATAGTGAGGCTCAGGTTAGAGTATGTAGGAGAGATGGAGATTATTTCCCAGTAAAAGTAGGTCTTAGACAGGGATGGGGATGTCACCATGGTTCTTCAATATATTTATAGATGGAGTTGTAAAGAGAAGTGAATGCTCAAGTGATGGCAAGAGGTGTTGGATTAAGATATAAAGAATCTAACACAAAGTGGGAGTTGTCAAAGATGTTTTTTTGCGGATGACACTGTGCTTTAGGGAGAGTCTGAAGAGAAGTTGCAGAGGTTGATAAACGAGTTTGGAAGGGTATGTAAAAGAAGGAAATTAATAGTGAACGTAGGAAAGAGCAAGGTGATGAAGATAACAAAAAATTAGGTAATGTAAGATTGGATATCAGACTGGAGGAGAGAGTATGGAGGAAGTGAATGTATTCAGATATTTGGGAGTGAACTTGTCAGCAGATGGGTCTATGAAAGACGAGGTAAATCATAAAATTGATGAGGGGTAAAAGGTAAATGGAGTACTGAGAAGCCTGTGGAGACAAAGAACATTATCAACGGAAGCAAAAGATTGGAATGTATGAGAGTTTAGTGGTACCCATGCTCCTAAATAGGTGTGAAGCATGTTGCAACAAGAAGGCTGGAGGCAGTGGGGATGTCGTGTCTGAAGGCGACATGCGTGTGAATACAATGCAGAGAATCTGTATCTTGGAGATTAGAAGGAGGTGTGGGATTTCTAAAAGTATTATCCAGAGGGCAGAGGAAGGATTGTTGAGGTGGTTTGGACATTTAGAGAGGTAGACTCCTGGCTCAGTAGTAGTAGCAGCTTCAGGAGTTGGAGAAAATAATAAAGTGGTGCAGAATAATTTAGAGCCAGTATTGGATGTAAGTGTGGATAGTAAGGACAGAGGTAGATAGGAAGATTCTTCCAGCAATGCAGATTCACAAACTCCATCTCCTAGACCTTCAGGTAGGGTAGTAAAACCACCAGACAGGTTCGACTTGTAATCATGAAGGTTATGCTTTCATTACCAAGTTTGTGCTTGATATTATATTGTAACCACATTTTTGTATAATGTAATTTATAAGGGAAGGAATGTTGGGTATTAAGAAATGAACATAATTCTATGTCATTTATATTTCTGGCTAGGGGTTTTAGCATCTATTGTTGTATTGTTATTTCAACCAGTAATAAACCAGCCATGTGTTACTTCAGCTTCTGATTCTCCTCAATTACAACAGTTCCTCTTTACAATTATTCAGTCTTTTTCTTCAGTGGGAGTGTGTCTTGTCTGGAAGCTGAGTTAGTGATCATTCTAACAGCAAGCTTTTGTTGAGATACAATGGCCTTTAGATGATCTGCTGTTGTAGATCCCCATGCACATATACCATACACGAAGTAATGATAGATTAGAGAGAAATACAGACTGACTAATGATGTTTGAGGTACATAATAGCATTTTTTGAAAGTATGCTCACCATTTAAATTTTCTGAGCTATGTGCTGGATGTGAGCACTGAATTTTTGTTTGCTGTTCAGGTATATGCTTAAGAATTTTCTCTCCCCTTATCTTTCAATAAATGTATTATTAACCTTAATGTTCAAATGAATATTTTAAGCTTTGTTCCCAGACACAATGTACTAGTAGGTTTTATCAATACTAAGTGCGAGTTTTCTCCATGGGGAAGTGGAACAGAATTCTTCCTCTGTAAGCCATGCGTGTTGTAAGAGGCGACTAAATGCAGGGAGCAAGGGCTAGTAACCCTTCTCCTGTATATACTATTACTAAATGTAAAAGGAGAAACTTTTGTTTTTCCTTTTGGGCCACCCTGCCTCGGTGGGAAACGGCCGACGTGTTGAAAGAAGAAGTAGTAGCGTGAGTTTGTTGGTTGTCATCCAAGTAGATATCTTTACCTCATCTTTAACAGTCTTGGAAAGGGCTAATGGGTCCATATTTAAGATGACAAAAGTTGTGTCTTCTACAAACAGAACCGGTTTAAGTTCCTGGGAGGCAGCAGGTTGGTTACTGATATGGATGATAAATGAAAAAAGACCTAGAATGCTGCCCTGTGGCACCCCTACATTAGGCTGGATTGATGTCATTAATGGCAATATGTTTGTATCTGTTATTAAGGTAGAACTTTATGTATGTGAGACTATCTACTTCATCTACTGTATCAAAAACTTTTCTTTGATCAGTGAAAAGACCCATTAAATACCCATTATTTTCAAGATGAGTAGTTAAAGTCAAGCAATTTTATTGATCATTCATGCATTTTCCTGGCCTGAAATCATTCCTCCTTGACCCAAGCAACAATTTCTTAAAATATTCTCTCCATTTTTTTCAATTACTCTAAGTTCTTATTGAGTACCTCACTGCTTTCACTCATAAAATATGGATCTACAGGGGTTGGACAAATTAATAGTCATTATTTAGTCATTTGAACTGTTGAATGACTAAATAATAAATTTCAATGTGTTACATATGTTAAATGTGTTCTCTCCCAAGACGATAATGTACCAATTCACACTGCTAGAGTTATTCAAAATTGGCATGAAGAACATGAAAGTGAAGGTGAACACTCTCAAATGCATATAAAAGCCTGATAACATGTTTACACTATCAAATTAAATGAGCAATAGATCTAGGCCTAAGAAATCCATATACAGTGGACCCTCGGTTAACGAAAAAACTTCATCCCAGAAGCCTGCTCAAGTGCCATTACCGAACGAATTTACGTCCTTAAGAAATAATGTCACGTAGGTTAGTCTATTTCAGACCCCCAAAAATACACTTCCACATGCAATTAAAATATTATACTTACATAATTGTACGATTTCCGGGGTATTTGTTAACCGTGGGTCCACTGTACAGTGGTCCTCTGCCCAAAGAGCAAAATTCATTCCAGAAGCCTGCTCAAGTGCCATTACCAAACGAATTTACTTCCTTAAGAAATAATGTCATGTAGGTTAGTCTATTTCAGACCCCCAAAAATACACTTCCACAAGCACTTACAATATTATACTTACATAATTGTACGATTTCCGGGGTGCTCATTAGGCGGGGGACCACTGTACATGTACAGTACACACATTACTTACCTTAAAATATTTTTGTCCTTAGCTTATAGTGAGTGGTGAATATATTTATTGTATGAAGTCTGAATAAATGAAGAATGGGTATAATTAAAAACCACTGCATTAGTGAACCACTGTAAAGCAAAGTGCTGTAAAACGGGGCTGCCTGCATGAATCAATTCCTCGACGAATTGGTGCCGTTTTAGCTGCAAATGGAGGACCAAGTCCAAATTGAAAATAAAAAAGTTACATAACAAAGTGTTCAGATTATTTTGTCCAACCCCTGTATATATTTTGTTGTTTTCCTTATCTTGTTTTCTTTTCTATTTTTTTTTTTTTAATTTCAGTAAAATATTTTAAAAATGCATCACCCATTCTTTCATTTGCTCTTCTTTTGGGCTCTTTCATCAATTTTTATTACCTTATTTCTTCTTTCCATATTTTTACATTTTAGCCTTGATCACATTTTCTACATAATTATAACACTTGTAAGTGATCCTGCAACACTGACGCTAAAGCACAGAAACATTTGTGGATGTTTCTTATTGAGGCCACCTATACAAGAAGGAGTGTTACCAGATTTTATGAATAAATTAAAACATGTCAATGTAGATAGTTAAAATAACAAAGAATGCATAATTAATACTAAATTAAATAACTTGCCTGCATGAGAAGGGCATGGCCATTATGTACAGGATTTCGCAACTGGAAAGCAAAAACTGCATCAGAACCCATTTGTCGGAATTTGGCACGGAGCTCCATGGGTGTTAAACGGTATTCATCTAAACCATCATTCCACCTGTTATGAAAGGAATAAAACAAAATATCAATTCACATATAGACAAATTAATGATCCATTTAATGATAACATCATTTAAAAAATTTGAATACTGTACCACTTTCTCAGTACAGTGAAACCTTGATTTAACAAACTAATAGTGAGAAAGGGGTGTCTATCAGTGTTGATTGTCCATTAAATCCAAGTGATGAGATTGTTATTTCATTACTGAAACAACACTGAACAATTCTGGATTTAGAGAGGTTTGTCTGTTAAATCTGACAAATTTACCATGCGAACAGATAATTCTGGATTTAATGGACTTTGTTTAGTAAATTTGAAATAAATTTGACCAGTGAACCTAATTAACAGCTAATAGTTTGGAATTTAACAAATTTTGTTCAGTGTTTCCAGACAGTGCCTGGCCACAGATTTTTTCCATTAAATCCAAAATCCATTAAATTGCAGTCCTTAAATTGAGGTTTCACTGTATTAACAATCTAGGGAGGTACTAGTATAGGTAGATTAGTAAAAAGCAACTATATAAGTTAGTACAGTACAGTACTACGTAGTAGAATAGTAGACATCAACCACCAGTGAAACATTTAATTAACAGACCCCCATTTAATAGATTCCAGAAATTCCTGACAACAAATTGGCTGGACAAACATTTGAATGATTAGGCAAAATAATTCCAGATTTATCAGTAGATTTCAAACATGTTACCTGCTGCCACTTTAGGCCTCAGCTCAACTGTTTGGGTCTGGTACCACCTCCTCACACCTGGAAAAAAACTAACACCAGTGTTACCCCATGTGGTGCATCATGGGGTAACACTGCCTCACTAGCACCTGTAAACAATACAACCAGAACCTATTGTCCCATCCCTACGGGCAAACAGGGTATGAAACTGGCAGAAAGATGCCTTATTCTAACCCAAAAAGGTCTAACTTGTTTATCTCACTCCAAATTTTTTTCTTATTCTCAGCAAAATTTCTTGACAGTGCCTCTCCCACTCCCATCATTTGCTCTCCTTTAGCACTCTCTCACCACTCTCTTCACCTTTCTTTTACTCTCCATATATTCTGCCCTTCTTAGATCACTTCTGCTTTGTAAAAACCTCTCATAAGCTACTTTTTTCTCTGTTATCACATCCATTACTTCATCATTCCACCAATCACTCCTCTTTCCTCCTGCATCCACCTTCCTATAGCTACAAACTTCTGCCCCACATTCTAATACTGCATTTTTAAAACTATCACATTCCTCTTCAACCTCCCCACTACTCATACTTGCATTAGCCCACCTTTCTGCCAATAATTGCTTATATCTCACCCTAACTTCCTCCTCCCTTAGTTTATACACTTTCACCTACCTCTCTCTTACTTGCTGTTGCCATTTTCCTTTTGTCCCATCTACCTTTTACTCTAACTGTAGCTACAACTAAATAATGATCCGATATATCCGTTGCCTCTCTATAAACATGTACATCCTGAAGCCTACCCATCAACCTTTTATCCACCAATACATAAACTAACAAACTACTTTCATTATGTGCTATATCATACCATGTATACTTATTTATCCTCTTTTTCATAAAATATGTATGTATTACTTATTACCAAACCTCTTTGTACACATAGTTCAATTAAAGGCTCCCCATTTTCATTTACCCCTGGCACCCCAAATTTACCTACTACTCCCTCCACAACATTTTTACCCACTTTAGCATTGAGATCCCTAATCAAAAGTACTTTCTCACTTGGTACAAAACTCCCAACACGCTCACTCAACATTTCCCAAAATCTTCCAAAACCCTTATTTTATTCCACATAATCCTTGAATTTATACATTTATATTCCCTCTTTTCCTGCCATAACTTATCCTTCAACATTATTGCTACTCCTTCCTTAGCTCTAACTCTATTAGAAACCCTTGACCTAATCCTATTTATTTCTCCCCACTGAAATTCTCCTACCCCCATCAGCTTTGTTTCACTAAAAGCCAGAACATCCAGCTTCTTTTCATTCATAACATCCACAACCATTTCTTTCTCCTCTTTCGCACAACAACCATGCACATTCAAACATCCCACTTTGACGGTTTCTTCATTTTCTTTTCAGTAGGGTATACAAGAAAAGGGGTTACTAGCCCATTGCTCCCAGCATTTTAGTTGGCTTTTACAAAGTCCATGGCTTATGGAGGAGAGATTCTTATTCCACTTACCCATGGTGTGAAAGGAAAAGCAATAAGAACAAGAACTATTAAAATAAAATAAAAGAAAAGTCAGATGAGTGTGTATACATAAACGTACTGGCCAGGCTGTGGGAACGACCTTGATGCCGACCCCTCAGGAGGTTACTTGATAATGATGAGGGGCTCTTGATCCAAGAAACTGAACCTGTCCCTCCCCTTCCTTGGATGGACCCTGACTGCCTACTATTCCCACCGGTGCTGTATGATCCCTACAGGTTTAGCACTTCCCCCTAATTTTTTTTTTAACACACTGGCTGTCTCCCACCAAGGCAGGGTGACCCAAAAAACACTTTCACCATCATTCACACTATCACTGTCTTGCCAGAGGCGTGCATATATGACAATTTGGATGTCCCTCTAACCAGCAAATCTCCCAACCCCCTCCTTCAGAGTGCAGGCACTGTACTTTCCCCTGAATATAATGATAATTAACTCAGGATAACCCAAGAAAGTCAAAACAATGAGACTTATTTCCATGTTTTGAAGAGAATCACACTGTATGACAACTGTAATATCAAAAGATTTCTTTGTACATAGTTTTAGAAAACCAAGGCAATAAAAAATAAGAAAATTATTTGTAACAATTTATCTTGTAGAGTAAATACAGTGTGGGGCTGTCACATTACGCATCTTCCCATGTTTCAAGTACAGGCAGGCCCTATTTTACAGCGCTTCACTTTATGGCGTTTTGCTAATATAGCAGTTTTCAATTATGTATACCCATCTTTCATTTATTCAGAGTTCCTACAATAAGTATATTCACCACTCACTATAAGTTAAGGATGAAAATATGTATTTTATAGTAAGTAATGTGTGTATTGTATACACAGTTTTTAGGCCTAACTCTAATGATCACTTAATATATGATAGTGTAAACATGTTATCAGGCTTCTATATACTACATTTGAAAGAAAAAAGAGGCTATGTTTTACTTTACAGTGATTTTTGCTTCACAACAGTAGCCTGGAACCTAACCTGCTGTATAAGTGGGGCCCTCCTGTAATAAAAAACACTGAACACATCTAATAATCATAGGAAACTAGTCTACATAGTGTCAAACACTGAAAAAAATGAAAAACTGTTATAATTTGATGTCAATAAATTAATAAACATACATACGATTGGGTGCATTTACACCACTCTTGTCAATGAGTGACTATTTTTCCTAAGTTTTCTTTTGACTTCATTGTTCTTTTCATAATTCTATTTAGAAATATATACAGTGGTAACCCAAGTTTCGGACATAATTCGTTCCAGAAGGCTGTTCAAGTGCTGTTACCGAACAAATTTGTTCCCATAAGGAATAATGTAAATTAGATTAGTCAGTTTCAGACCCCCAAAAATACACTTACAAAAGCACTTACAATAATACACTTACATAATTGTTCGAGTTGGGAACTGTATGAAACTCAGGGTACCACTGTACTCTTAATTTCCAAGAATTTTTTTTTTTTTTAATTTTGCACATCCCCCCTTCCCCCCACACAGAAAATTTTACTTCTGGTTATGCCACAGTTTAAGTTTTACTTGCCATTTTTAATACAGTTCAATGTTCTGTTTTTTTTTAGCTTTTGAGCAAGATGATCAGAAACTGCTCATAAATTCTAGCCAGCTTAGATTATCTTCTTTTTCTTTTTAGTAAGCTATACAGGAAAAGCGGTTACTAGCCCATTGTTCCCGGCATTTTAGTTGACTTTTACAACACGCATGGCTTACAGAGGAAAGATTCTTATTCCACTTCCCCATGGATATGAAAGGAAAAGCAATAAGAACAAGAACTTTTCTTCTTTCTTTCAACACGTCGGCCGTTTCCCACCGAAGCAGGGTGGCCCAAAAGAAAAAACGAAAGTTTCTCCTTTTACATTTAGTAATATATACAGGAGAAGGGGTTACTAGCCCCCTGCACCCGGCATTTTAGTCGCCTCTTACGACACGCATGGCTTACGGAGGAAGAATTCTGTTCCACTTCCCCATGGAGATAAGAGGAAATAAGAACAAGAACTAGTAAGAAAATAGAAGAAAACCCAGAGGGGTGTGTGTATATACATATGCTTGTACATGAATGTGTAGTGTGACCTAAGTGTAAGTAGAAGTAGCAAGACGTACCTGAAATCTTGCATGTTTATGAGACAGAAAAAAAGACACCAGCAATCCTACGATCATGTAAAACAAATACAGGCTTTCGTTTTACACTCACTTGGCAGGACGGTAGTACCTCCCTGGGTAGTTGCTGACTACCAACCTTTGGTGAATATTTTTTTGTGGAACGGATTAATTGTATTTACATTATTTCTTATGGGAAATAAGGGTTCGGATTACGAAAGATTCAGATTAAGTAATAGCTCCTGGAAAGGATTAATTTCGTTAACCGAGGGTCCACTGTATTACCGAGTGGAAATTCTTGCATTATAATGCTTTTCACAGCATATTAAATTTATGTGAATTCTCTTTACATGAATTTTGGAAAAATTGGGTTAATATAATATAAATTTATAGCTTTCTACGTCTGGCAGCGGCATATGGTTTTACTCTGCAAGAGGGCAAAAAATGATACAGCAAAGTCAATGTTGCAAATTCCAAGGACTGATTTTTCAAGTTGTAAATGCTCTTATCTAACAAGTTTCAGGCTTAAATTCACTGAAACATAAATAACAAAAATGCAGAATGCTATAAAATTAAATACAGTGGAACCTCGGTTTTCGTAACGTCCAGCTTGCATGTAAAACCAGTTATTCTCCATAAAATGTATTTTTTTTTAATATTTTTGGGTGTCTGGAACGGATTAATTGGATTTACATTATTTCTTATAGGAAATATAAAAAAAAATACATTTTATAGAGAATAACTGTGGTTTTACATGCAAGCTGGGGCATATGGAAATCGAGGTTCCACTGTAATATTAACTAAACAAAGATATACAGTGGACCCCCGGTGTTCGTACTGCTCCAAACTCGAACAATTATTTAAGTGTATTTTTGTAAGTGCTTTTGTAAGTGTATATTTGGGGTCTAAAAGGACTAGTCTAATTTACATTATTCCTTATGGGAACAAATTCGTTTGGTAATGGCACTTTAACAGCATTCTGGAAAGAAAAAATTACGAACACCAGGGGTCCACTCCCCCGAGTAATGAACAAAATTCATTCCAGAAGGCTGCTCAAGTGCAATTACCGAACGAATTTACTCCCTGAAGAAATAATGTCAAGTAGGTTAGTCCATTTCAGACCCCAAAAATACACTTACAAAATCACTTACAATATTATACTTACATAATTGTACGATTTCCGGAGTGTTCGTAACTCGGGGGTCCACTGTACTATAATTTTGAAGGTAAGATTTTATTAGAGTAATCAATGTTTACTTTGCTTATGAATACACACTACTGCTGAAAAGTCTTTGATGTAAAATGCTATAAATACATCCAGTGGACCCTCGCTATTCGAACACTCCAAAACTCACCCTCATTCCAGAATGCTGTTCAAGTGCTGTTACCAAACGAATTTATTCCCATAAGGAATGATGTAATTAGATTAGTCCATTTCAGACCCCCAAAAATACACTTATAAAAGCACTTACAAAAATAAACTTACATAAAAGGGCGAGTGTTGGAGTGTTTGAATGGCGAGGGTCCACTGTATATAGAAATGGTAAGGTTATATTCAACAAACCTTATATGTATATATGAATTTCTTAAAAATTTCTACATCCTTTTTATTTTAGATTTTAATTTCTGCAGCATTTATATTTTTACCACTACTGCTATATCACCCCCTCCCTATTTTTTTTTTTTAGCAATTCTGTGCCTTATCTATATTGATTTAGTTTTCTTCAAATGCTGCCTCATTTATTAAACATTTCTCATCAGAGGTCCATGATTTCTCAACCTTGCAAGTCAAGTGCCAAAAATAAACATGAATACAGTGGACCCCCCAGCTAACGAACACCCCGGAAATCATACAATTATGTAAGTATAATATTGTAAGTGCTTGTGGAAGTGTATTTTTGGGGGTCTGAAATAGACTAACCTACGTGACATTATTTCTTAAGGAAGTAAATTCGTTCGGTAATGGCACTTGAGCAGGCTTCTGGGATGAAGTTTTTTTGTTAGCCGGGGGTCCACTGTATAATTGAAAAATGCAGTATTTGAGAAGCTCTCTAAAGCGAAGCACTTTAAAGTGAGGTATGCCTGTACTAGTAGAACAAATATATTATACATATAATGTACACTATATAAAACACATGATAAAAACACAAAATTGGAAAGTAATATCACTTGGAAGAGATTACTGGAAGGAAGGACACTTCTACTACAGGAATTTTTCTTTAGATAGCCACATTAAAATTAAGAGTTAATCCCGAATGAGGTTACAAAATATAATGCCATATCATACATTACAAATTAATTGCTCTAAAGATTGCATATGGCGAGTCTGAATTTTTACATATTTTTCAACTTACCTGATCCTCTCCAGAGCTTCAATATCCCCACCACAAAGCCAGTCTCCACTCTCATTAACCATCTTAATATATGGATGATCTTCACAAGTTGTTCCTGTCAAAAAATAATTGTATGATTTGTAGATTTCCATAGGAAAAGTAGGAACAATAATTGAATACAACTTTTAAAATGTATTTGCTGAAATTTAAGTGATAATGAATCTACAAGGTAAAAATATTATCCACCCAAACTTTAAAGAGTAACTTCATTGATGAATGTCTTAAAATACAAACACCAAGACAACTATCTTAACACAAAAACACCAAGACACCTATCATAACACAAACACTAAGACATGTAGTATGTAGCCCATGATATGTAGCTTCATGGTTCAATTAGCAACTGACATTTAAAACATGCTATGACCTGATCTTATGTCTCTATTAATTCAACATAAGCAACAAGAAATTTGCTAGTTTAGATGTTATGTCCCAGTTCACCAAGGTACCCATGCACCAACTCATTGACATCCTACAGCAGAAGATAAGGGATGACTTCAAACTCCTGCTTCAATGATTTAACTGAACTAGTGCAATGTATGTATTAATTTAACCCTTTAACTGTCCAAATGTAGATCTACGTTTTCACTGGTAGTGCTCCGAATATTTTGAAAAAAAAAAAAAAAAAAGAGGGCAATTTTCTGTGTGTAATAAGACAAAAAAAAAATTAGGATCCGTACTTACCGAGATATAAGGCCGCGAAGTTGGCACTGGATGCTCACCCGACAGCAAAATGGAGTCCTGCCGCTTGCAGAAATGTTGATGATATACCTTTTTTCTCATTTTTTTTTCTTTAATTTATATAATTTTTATTTTCTGATAATTACAATTTATAGTAGTCCTTGTGATTCGACAGCCCAATTTTTGTTCTGACACTAATATTAGGTACTAAAATAGTAATCAAATAGCCACAAACACACTGAGAGGTGAACATTTTCACCTGCCTTGGTCACATACTATTGTCTAGAAATATATATGTACAGTGGAACTCTGGATTTCATACGCACCAAATATCGTACGTTTCGGATTTAGACCACTTTTTTGGGCAAAATTTTGGTCCGGATTTCATACCTCCACCCAGAAATCATATGTATCAAATGCGTCCGCCCGACCGGGACGCCGCCACTCATGCATAAGTGTCTCAGTCTGGCTGTCACTGGTCGAGTGAACATTACTTCGCGCGTTCATCCAAAACATTTCGTAATAATCCATTGTTTTTTGTGCTTAACCCTTTCAGCGTCCGTGCCGTAGTTCTACGGCTTTGAGTTGAGGGTCCAAACCGTAGTTCTATGCCATGAGCTCAGCTCACTCAGGTAAGCTGTGAGCGTTAAATTTGGGCCTAGATATGAGAGAATACATCTATGTGGTAAGTGTGCACCACATAAAACAAATCCTACAGCACACAGTGCATAATGAGAATAAAAACTGAGACTGTAATTTTCGATTAAAACAGCGACTTTGCAGTGTTTTTTCATATGCTTTTTATAGTTGTATTTGAGATTTCTTGGTATCATTTGATAGAATGGAAGATATGTTAAATTTTGACTGGTTTCACGATGACAAGTACAGTGGTACCTCGACTTACGATGGTCCCCAAACTCACCCTTTTATGTAAGTTTATTTTTTTAAATGCTTTTGTAAGTGTAATTTTGGGGGTCTAAAAGGACTAGTCTATTTTACAACATTTCTTAAGGAGATAAATTCGTTTGGTAATGGCACTTGAACAGCATTCTGGAATGAAAAAATATCGTAAGTCGAGGTACCACTGTACCTTGAAACTGAGCGCAAAGTAGCGAAAATGTTCGATTTTTGACGATGTTCAAGAGTAAACAAATCACGCTATGCGTCCAATACACATTAACTGGGTAGTCCAATATTCTTGCACAAGTGCGCTGATATTATTTATACCATTTTTACAATGATGCAGTTGTATACATAACAGTAAATCTTCTATTTTTTGTGAGAACAAAAATTCAAAATGGAATGCAAAAGTAATGTAAGAGGGGCTTGGAGACGTGACTAATGAACAGATAAAATGTTATTTGAGTGCCAGGAATGTCTGTCTCGTTTATTCTGGACCCTATTTTGAATTTGGCATCTTTTGAAATTTGTGTGAAATTGGCCAAATTGCCAATTTCTGACCACCTTATTGGGTAGTTGAAATCGGTAAATTGGTGGTTTCTTATACTCAATTGATAGAACAAATGGAATTCTAGCGAAATAGCTATAATTTTAGTAGACTGAAACATTGGAATTTGCCGAAAATACGGCTCAAAGTGGGCGAAATCGCCGATGCATAAATGTCATCGATACTGCTAACTTCGCGAGAGCATAATTCCGTTAGTTTTCCATCAAATTTCATAATTTTGGTGGCGTTATGATCAGAAAAAGATTTACAAGAAAAAATAATTTTCTTTTTTTCCGAAAAATTTGCGACCCTGAGAACGAGTTTGGGAGAGGGCCTCGCGACCCTCAAAGGGTTAACCGGGGGTCCACTGTACCTTGTTCACTAAGTTTAATCATTTCTAACAACTACTCTTAGATGAAATCATAAACCAAAGAGATGCCAAGAATGTAAACAAACAGGTGAATACACCAGCTAACCCCTTTGCAGTGAACTACTTTTGTACTTCTTCCATTCTTTCCTCCTCTTCTTCCTCCTCCAAGTGCTGCTGTGCTTCCAACTCTATCTTGTACTATGGTGTGCACAACAGAGTACCAATTTATAGACAAAATATGTAGTCTTGGAGATTGCCATCGTAAACAAGAAAGAACGAGTAAACGAGAGATAACAAGAGATGCCGAGAATGTAAACAAAGACGAACATGTATTAATTCCTGTACACTTGTGGTTGATTCATACAGGTTCATTTCACATACGTTTGTGAAGCCTTTACCGCAATACAAACTTTCAGGAACACACCAGCTAACCCCTTTACAGTGAACTTTTGTACTTCTTCCATTCCTTCCTCTTCTGCCTCTTCCTACAATAAATACCACTCACTTCTCGTCCTACACTAAGACTACAAATATTTTAAGATAAGTAATGAGTGTACTGTATTTGTATTTTACTTTTTTGTTTTAAATGCCTAGTTCTATTTTTAATATTCTAAAAATGTTATAAATAGTGCAAAGGCGACATTAAAACAATATCTAAAGATGGTTGACACAAACCCACTACCAGTATAGTATGCCTGAAATATCGGTAAGGGGTGAATCTTCTCTTAACAGCCAATTCGCTTACCAACCTACTCTTACTAACAGACCTTGGTCATTAAGTGAGGAGTACCTGTATTGTTGGAACATATTACATTAAAACACATTACAGTATAATATTACCTTGATCAGTACGGTATTGCAAAGTACGGTATTTTTTTGACACACATTAACCACGCTACACAAGGTACAAAGGAAAAAACCACAAGAAGCTTAATTATAAGTGTCAAGAAGCATAAGCATGTAGCCCAGACCAATAATGGGAACAATGTGTGCCCAACGTAGGAATTCACATGACCATCTGACGAGATTCTCTGATTAAAAACTTGTAATAAAAGAAAGGGACATAACAAAAGGAAATACAGTACTATACTACAAAACCACTCTCATCATGACATCAAACTGTCACACAGAACCAAGGAAGCTTCCAACTGGTAAAACCTTTAGCAATTCAGATATTAAACCAGGTACACCACTGAAAACTAGCAACTACCACCACTACGACTACCAGTGCCACTCAACATGCCATTGAGTCACTTACCTTGCATGGGACAAAAGATATATTGCAATGCTTCTCGCATACATATATGCTTACTTTCTTGTGTTAATACTTGACAATATTCCTCTCTCCTGCCTATAAATTGTACTACTGCCAAGTATGAGCTATCAGACTTGAAAAAGACCGCTGCATAAACAAAATGATGTGTAAATAATGTTTCCAAGTGTTGTTTATGTCTTTATCAACTACAGCTTTCTGTATTAGTGACATGGCAAACAGACTTAAATGTAACTTACCCCACTGACGAGAGCAACGTTCTTCCTTGCGGTGCTCATAGAACTCTGGTTTTCTCAAAATAGCAACCGGTTGACCGTCATAACGTAATGTAAAGGCTGAGCATCCATCAAGCAGCTCTTTATCTTCAGTAGATACTGGTAACACAATTGGGATAGATTGGTTTGATACCCCTGAATCCAAGAGACAGCCAAAATGCTGACTCTGGAAGGAAAAAAAAATAGTCATCACAGCTATAAAAGAATTTTTTTTAACACGTTGGCCATCTCCCGCCGAGGCAGAGTGACCCAAAAAAGAAAAACAATTTCACCATCATTCACACATAATCACTGTCTATGCAGAGGTACCCAGATATGACAGTTCAGATGTCACTCCAAACAGCCAATATCCCTAACCCTTCCTTTAAAGTAGAGGCATTGTACTTCCTACTTCCACACTCCAACAGCTTGTCAAGCCCCAAAAACCATTCGCCTCCATTCACTCCTATCTAACACGCTTGCACATGCCTGCTGTATGTCCAAGTCCCTTGCACACAAAACCTCTTTTACCCCTCCCTCCATCCTTTTCTAAAACAACTCCTACCCCTCCTCCCTTCCACTACAGATTTATACACCCTCCAAGTCATTCTATTTTGCTCCATCCTCTCTAAATGACAATGCTCCATCCTCTCTAAATGACAATGCTCCATCCTCTCTAAATGACAAAACCACCTCAATAAACCTTCTTCAGCTCTCTCAATAATACTTTTAGTAATTAACACCTCTGCATAATATATACACCACACATTGCCCTAAGACATGACATCTCCACTACCTCCAGCCTCTTTCTCACTGCAGCATTCACAACCCATGTTTCACACCCATATAAGAGTGTTGCTACCACTATACTCTCGTGCATTCCCTTCTTTGCCTTCATGGATAACGTTTATTTGTCTCCACAGATACCTCAATGCACCACTCACCTTTTTTTCTTCATCAATTATATGGTTAACCTTATCTTTCATAAACCCATCTGCTGACAAATCTACTCCCAAATATCTGAACACATTAACTTCTTCCATACTCCCTCCCTCCAATGTGATATCCAATTTTTCTTCACCTAACTTGTTTGATACCCTCATCACCTTACTCTTATCTATGTTCACTTTCAACTTTCTTCCTTTACACACCCTCCCAAACTCGTCCACTAACCTTTACAACTTCTCTTTAGAATCTCCCAAAAGCACAGTATCATCAGCAAAAAATAACTGTAAACCCACATTTTGTATTTGATTCCCCATAATTTAATCCCGCCCCATTCCCCAACACCCTAGCATTTACTTCTTTTACAACTCCATCAATAAATATGTTAAACAACCATGGTGATATTACACATACCTGTCTAAGGCCTACTTTTATTGGAAAGTACGTAATCTCCCTCTCTCCTGCACACCCTAAAAAGAGCCTCACTATCCTCATAAAAACTCTTTACAGCATTTAGTAACTTACTACCTTGCAACATCTGCCACATTGCTCCCCTATCCACCCTATCATATGCCTTTTTTAAATCCATAAATGCAATGAAAACATCACTAGTTGGATCAGGAAGAAGTGTCTATAAGAAATTGTGAGAGGCTTGACCGATACTGAAAATTTTCTACCTAGCCCATCTTTACATTACACCAATCATCTTCAGGTTCTCTATTTAACCTAATAATCTCATTTACATATATGGAATTGCTGACTGCCAGAATTTAAACAGGTGGAGTACATCTGGTAGATGGGGTAAAAACCTGCTTATGTAGGCAAAGAAAACAAAGACCTGCTTGAAAGAGAAATCAAGAGACTAAACTGAGCTAAGAAGTCATAGCAAAGTAGAGATCTGATGTTTTAGGGATAAAACTGATAGATTGTGTTTCCTGTAGTGGTTCATCAGAATCAATTCCTAGAATATATGTAACATACCTGTAAGAATTCTCTTTCCCTCATGAAGCCAGTAAGGGGAGATGCCCAACCTTCAGAGAGTACTTGAAGCCATTGTAAATCTAATTTGGTGATGTTGATAGAGTGAAGTGAATCTGCTTCCTCTTTGGCCCTTGTTAATTTGTTGTCTGGGACAAACAGTTCCTTAACTGTTTCTGTTATAGATTTTGGAATGATTCCCTGAAAAGAAAGCATTACCAGAATCAGGAACAGAATATGGTAATTGTATATCAAGGAACAGACAAAACAAGTTCTGAAGAGAATTTAGTCTAATAACAGGAAACATTATGCTTATTTCTATCTATTCCCCAACAACACATTGTCATCCTTAAGCAACATGTACAGCTAGTACACTTTCTGAAAGGTCATCTGTTATTCTGGGTGCAAAAGAACACATACACAATGACAAAAAAAAAAAGGCAGATTTACTTACACAATGATAACATTACATACTGTACATATTTACAATATACAAAGCTGTAAGTAGGACAAATGTAAACAATTTAATACAGAACAGAGTGAAACTTAATTATTCACTATGAGGGTATTCTTTTAACACAACCAGAATTTACCATTCATGGACCTATTGCAGGGAAGCCAGTGTACCCGAGTCATAATGAAAATACATGAAAGAAAAAATTACGTTTAATATAATGTACAAATGTTAATTTTGTACAAATTAAATTTTTTTTTAACACATGGGCCTTCTCTCACTAAGGTTGGGAGAGGGAAAAAACAAGACAAGAAAACACAGTCACTATAACTCATTTAAATAACTGTGTCTTGCCAGAAGTGTAGAAACATAACATTTTAAATGAGCCTCCAAATTGCAACATCTCCACCACTCCTTCAGAGTGCAAAGCTCTGTACTTCCTATATCCAGGACTTGTCCAGCAAATTGGTTTCCCTGAATCCCTTCCTAAATGTTACCTTGCTAAAGATTAAAGATAAAACCACAAAAAATACTTGTCTCCACTCCACTCTATCATACTCATACAAGTCTGTTGAATGCTCATGCCCCTAGCACTCAAAAACATGTTTTTTTAACCCCTCCTCCTTTAAACCCTTCCTAGGATGACTTCCACCCCAGGATTATACACTCTCTTGGTCATCCTATTCTGCTTCATCCTCTCTAAATGCCCAAATCACCTCAACCCCTCCTCAGCCCTTTGAATTGTACACCTTTGGTAACCCTACACATCTTCAGAATACTTTGCATATTATTCACACTGAGTATTGCTCTCAAGCATGACATCTCTACTGCCTTTAGCTTCCTCCTTGCTGCAACATTTAGAGCTTACTCCTCAAACATAAAAGTGTTGGTACCACTATACTCTAGTATATTCCCCTCTTTGCCTTCATAGATGAACCTCTTTCTTTCCACAGGTGCTTTAACACACTGCCTACCTTTTTTTCCTTGACTGTTTTATGGTTTAATCTATCATTCATAAATCCATTTATTAACAAATCCACTCCCAAATCTCTGAATACATCCACTTCTTCCATACTCCCTAATTCCAATCTAGTATCAAATTATGAATTGCCTAGATATTTTGCTACTCTCATAAACTTGCTCTTTTATATACAGTGGAACCCAGAGTTTCGGTGATTCCGAATATCGTTTTTTCGTGTTTCTAGTGCTTTTTTTGGTCAATGTTTTGTTCGTGTATCGGCCATTTACTCGTGTATCGGTCCGTACCAGACCTGTCCGCCTCACCGCGCAGGACGCCAGTCTAGCGTTGTTTACCATTCAGAGAACATTACCCAGCGTGCTCTTTCAAACATTCACAATAAATTTGTTGTGTTTATTGGTGGTTTAGTGATTGTCACTGTGAAATAAGTCACCATGGGTCCAAAGAAGCTTCCTAGTGGCACCCCTGTGGTAAAGAAAGTGAGGAACACCATCGAAGTGAAGAAGGAGATTGTAGAAAAATATGAGAGTGGCGTACGTGTGAGTGAGCTTGCCAGGATGTACAAGAAAAACACATATATTATCACCTCTATCCTGGCAAAGAGAAAAGAAATCAAGGAAGCTAATGTTGCAAAAGGGGTTGATTTTTTATTTTTTTCAACAAGTCGGCCGTCTCCCACATAATCACTGTCTTTGCAGAGGCGCTCAGATACGACAGCTGAGAATAGTCCCTCCCAGCTGTCCCTATCCCAGACCCCTCCTTTAAAGTGCAGGCATTGTACTTCCCATTTCCAGGACTCAAGTTCAACTAAATCAATTAACTGGTTTCCCTGAATCCCTTCACAAAATGTTACCCTGCTCACACTCCAACAGATCGTCATGTCCCAAAAACCATTCGTCTCCATACACTCCTATCTAACACACTCACACATGCTTGCTGGAAGTCCAAGGCCCTCGCCGACAAAACCTCCTTTACCCCATCCCTCCAACCTTTTCTAGGACGACCCCTACCCCGCCTTCCTTCCCCTACAGATTTATACGCTCTCCAAGTCATTCTACTTTGATCCATTCTCTCTAAATGACCAAACCACCTCAACAACCCCTCTTCAGCCCTCTGACAAATACTTTTAGTAACTCCACACCTTCTCCTAATTTCCACATTCCGAATTTTCTGCATAATATTTACACCACACATTGCCCTTAGACAGGACATCTCCACTGCCTCCAGCCTCCTCCTCGCTGCCGCATTTGCAACCCATGCTTCACACCCATATAAGAGTGTTGGTACCACTATACTTTCGTACATTCCCTTCTTTGCCTCCCTGGATAAAGTTTTTTGTCTCCACAGATACCTCAACGCACCACTCACCTTTTTTCCTTCATCAATTCTATGGTTAACCTCATCCTTAATAAACCCATCCGCTGACACGTCAACTCCCAAATATCTGAAAACATTTACTTCTTCCATAATCCCTCTCTCCAATGTGATATCCAATTTTTCTTTATTTAAATCGTTTGATACCCTCATCACCTTACTCTTATCTATGTTCACTTTCAACTTTCTACCTTTACACACTCTCCCAAACTCGTCCACTAACCTTTGCAACTTTTCTTTAGAATCTCCCATAAGCACAGTATTATCAGCAAAAAGTAACTGTGTCAACTCCCATTTTGCATTTAATTCCCCATAATTTAATCCCACCCCTCTCCCCAACACCCTAGCATTTACTTCTTTTACAACCCCATCTATAAATATAATAAACAACCATGGTGACATTACACATCCCTGTCTAAGACCTACTTTTACCGGGAAGTAATCTCCCTCTCTCCTACACACCCTAACCTGAGCCTCACTATCCTCATAAAAACTCTTTACAGCCTTCAGTAACTTACTACCTATTCCATACACTTGCAACATTTGCCACATTGCTCCCCTATCCACTCTATCATATGCCTTTTCTAAATCCATAAATGCAATGAAAACTTCTCTACCTTTATCTAAATACTGTTCACATACATGCTTCATTGTAAACACTTGATCTACACATCCCCTATCCACTCTAAAGCCTCCTTGCTCATCTGCAATAATAACCCTGCCATACACTTTACCTGGTATACTCAGTAAACTTATTCCCCTATAATTTTTACACTTTCTTTTATCCCCCTTCCCTTTATATAAAGGAACTATACATGCTCTCTGCCAATCCCTAGGTACCTTCCCCTCTTTCATACATTTATTAAACAAAAATACCAACCACTCCAGCACTATATCCCCCCCTGCTTTTAACATTTCTGTCATGATCCCGTCAGTTCCAGCTGCTTTACCCCCTTTCATTCTACGTAATGCCTCAAGCACCTCCCCCACACTCACATCCTGCTCTTCTTCACTCCTAAACGATGTTGTACCTCCCTGGCCAGTACATGAAATTACCGCCTCCCTTTTTTCATCGACATTTAAAAGTTCCTCAAAATATTCCCGCCATCTACCCAATACCTCCAGCTCCCCCATCTACTAACTCCCCTACTCTGTTTTTAACTGACAAATCCATTTGTTCCTAGGCTTTCTTACCTTGTTTATCTCACTCCAAAATTTTTCTTGTTTTCAGCAAAATTTCTTGACAGAGCCTCTCCCATTCTTTCATCCGCTCTTCTTTTGCACTCTCTCACCACTCTCTTCACCTTTCTTTTACTCTCCATATACTCTGCTCTTCTATTTACACTTCTGTTTTGTAAAAACCTCTCATAAGCTACCTTTTTCTCCTTTATCACACCCTTTACTTCTTCATTCCACCACTCACTCCTCTTTCCTCCTGCACCCACCCTCCTATAGCCACAAACTTCTGCCCCACATTCTAATACTGCATTTTTAAAACTATCCCAACTCTCTTCAACCCCCACTACTCATACTTGCACTAGCCCACCTTTCTGCCAATAGTTGCTTATATCTCACCCTAACTTCCTCCTCCCTTAGTTTATACACTTTTACCTCTCTCTTACTTGCTGTTGCCATTTTCTTTTTGTCCCATCTACCTTTTACTCTAACTGTAGCTACAACCAAATAATGATCCGATATATCCGTTGCCCCTCTATAAACATGTACATCCTGAAGCCTACCCATCAACCTTTTATCCACCAATACATAATCCAACAAACTACTTTCCTTACGTGCTATATCATACCTTGTATATTTATTTATCCTCTTTTTCATAAAATATGTATTACTTATTACCAAACCTCTTTCTACACATAGCTCAATTAATGGTTCCCCATTTACATTTATCCCTGGTACCCCAAATTTACCTACTTCTCCCTCCACAACATTTTTACCCACTTTAGCATTAAGATCCCCAACCACAATTACTCTCTCACTTGGTTCAAAACTCCCCACACACTCACTCAACATTTCCCAAAATCTCTCTCTCTCCTCTACACTTCTCTCTTCTCCACTATAACCCACTTTTCACATCCAACCTTTATTTTACTCCACATAATCCTTGAATTTATACATTTATATTTCCTCTTTACCTGCCATAACTGATTATTCAACATTATTGTCACTCCTTCTTTAGCTCTAACTCTATTTGAAACCCCTGACCTAATCCCATTTATTTCTCCCCACTGAAACTCTCCTACCCCCTTCAGCTTTGTCTCACTTAAAGCCAGGACATCCAGCTTCTATTCATTCATAACATCTACAATCATCTCTTTCTTATCATTCGCACAACATCCACGCACATTCAAACATCCCACTTTGACGGTTTTCTTCTTTTTCTTTTTAGTAAGCTATACAGGAAAAGGGGTTACTAGCTCATTGTTCCCGGCATTTTAGTTGACTTTTACAACACGCATGGCTTACGGAGGAAAGATTCTTATTCCACTTCCCCATGGATATGAAAGGAAAAGCAATAAGAACAAGAACTATTAACATAAAATCAAAGAAAACTCAGATGAGTGTGTATACATAAACGTGTACATGTTTGCGTAGCGTGACCTAAGTGTAAGTAGAAGTAGGAAGACGTACCTGAAATCTTGCATGTTTATGAGACAGAAAAAAGACACCAGCAATCCTACCATCATGTAAAACAAATACAGGCTTTCGTTTTACACTCACTTGACAGGACGGTAGTACCTCCCTGGGTGGTTGCTGATATACCATGATTATTCTTAGTCATACTATACTATATGCATGAAATTTTTTTCTCTGCACTTGCTTAAATGTAAGTAAGAACAATGACTTACCCAGTCCTCAAGTGTATCCAGTACTTGTTGCACACACTCATCAACAGAACAATGATGAGTCTTTAAAACTACATTGGGAGCTTCAGGCTTCTCGTAGAGTGAGTCTATGCCAGTAAAACCTGTTTAAAAAAATCAACTGCTAATGCTCATTATATAAATATTTTTTACCCTGGAACTACTTCAAAGGAATATTCTCCAAACTGTATAAACTGTTTTTATCATGTACAACATATGATTTGACACTTTCTGCTAATCATTAAAATTTAAAAATTTATATCACATGTTTCTGTTTAGATGTTGCTCTATATGACATTATTTTTTTTGTATAGCAGTAGTATTTTAACTAATGATACTGACCTCTGCTCCATCTAAGCTCATCATCATATCTAAAGCTCAACATCATCTAAGAACATAAGAACATAAGAAAGGAGGAACACTGCAGCAGGCCTGTTGGCCCATACTAGGCACGTCCTTCACAATCTATCCCACAGAATATTTGCCCAACCCAATTTTCAATGCTACCCAAGCAATAAGCTTTGATAATTCAATTTACTCATGTGCAGTCCCACTCAAATACAACCCCTCTCACTCATGTGTTTATCCAACCTAAATTTGAAACTACCCAAGGTTTTAGCCTCAATAACCATACTAGGCAGACTGTTCCACTCATCAACTACCCTATTTCCAAACAAATACGTATTTTCCTATATCCTTTCTAAATCTAAACTTTTCTAATTTGAATCCATTACTGTGGGTACTCTCTTGGAGAGATATCCTCAAGACCTTGTTTATATCCCTTTGTTAATACCCATCTTCCACTTATATACTTCGATCATGTCTCTCCTCATTCTTCGTCTTACAAGGGAATGTAACTTAAGGGACTTAATTCTTTATACGGAAAATTTCTAATGCTATGTATTAATTTAGTCATTCTAAGCTGAATGTTTTCTAACGAATTTATATCCATCCTGTATAATGGAGACTAGAACTGAGCCGCATAATCTAGGTGAGGCCTTACTAATGATGTATAAAGCTGTAGTATAACTGCTGGACTTCTGTTGCTTACACTTCTTGATATAAATCCCAGTACAGTGGACCCCCATTTTACGTAATTAATTCGTTCCGGAATGCTGTTCAAGTGCCGTTACCGAAGGAATTTGTTCTCATAAGGAATAATGTAAATTAGATTAGTCCTTTTAGACCCCAAAAATACACTTACAAAAGCACTTACAAAAATACACTTACATAATTGTTCAAGTTTGGAGCAGTACGTAAACCGGGGGTCCACTGTACGTAATCTATTTGCCTTATTATGTATGCTTAGGCATTGCTGTCTTGGTTTAAGGTTGATGGTTAACATAACCCCCAACTCCTTTTCGCAATATGTATGGCTAAGTTCTACATTATTTAACTTATAAGTGGTAGGGTTATGGACACTCCTGAGCTTCAGAACCTTGCATCTATCTACATTGTACTGCATCTGCCACTTTTCTGACCAGGAATTGAGTTTGTCTAAATCCTCCTGAAGCTCCATGACATCTACGTTTGAATAAATTATCCTACCTATCTTTGTGTCATTGGCGAATTTGCTCATATCACTAGTAATTCCCTCGTCAAAGTCATTGATATATATTATAAACAACAACGGTCCTAAGACTGATCCCTGTGGAATGCCGCCACTTGTTACAGATCCCCACTCGGATTTAACCCCATTTATGCACACTCTCTGCTTCCTGTTCGTGAGCCATGACTCGATCCATGACAGCACTTTTTCCCCAATGCCATGAGCTGCCACTTTCTTTAACAGTCTCTGATGTGGTACTCTATCAAAAGCCTTACTAAAATCCAAATAAACAATATCGAATTCTTTATCATGATCAACGGCCTCAAAAGCTTTACTGAAGAAGGTTAAATTAGTTAGGCAGGAACGGCCCCTCGTAAATCCATGCTGAGTATCATTAATCAAATTATGCTTATCAAGATGGCTTATGATATCAGCTATAATTGACTAGTAATTTACCTACAATTGAGGTCAGGCTTATTGGGCGGTAATGACTTGTCCCCTGCTTTAAAAATAGGAATTACATTGGCCATCTTCCACATATCAGACACTACACCTGTTTGAAGAGATACATTAAAAATGTTAGTCAATGGTTCACAAAGTTCCATTTTGCACTCTTTAACCCTTTCAGGGTCGAGTGGCGCTCTCCCAAACTTGTTCTCAGGGTTGAAAATTTTTCGGAAAAAAAAAAAAAATTCTTGTGAAATTATAGAGAATCTTTTTCCGATCGTAATGACACCAAAAGTATGAAATTTGATTGAAAACTTTTGGAATTATGCTCTTGAGAAGTTAGCAATCTCTATGATATTTATGAATCGGCGATTTTGCTCCGTTTGAGCTGATACATGTCGTGTCGTGTCGTGGGTGGTCACGCGGGGTGGAGCTCCGTCTTAAATTGCGTTTACTGATAGTAGCTGAGGAGACACAGTGCGAGAATTAAGTGTGTGTAACCATAAAGTGCATATACGCATTTGAACCAACATAAGAGAAATCGCAGTGAACATTAAATAGGAAAAAATATAGACTATAGTGTAAATTCTAGAGTGCCGGTGGAGCAACCGTTACCGTGGGAATAGGCCTGGAGGCCAGTGAATTATTGCCAGATACATCCAAATTCGGAGGTGAAAATTAACAAACATATATTGAACTAACTAAGTAATATAGCGAGTGGCAAGGATATATATGTGCAGTGATACAGTGAACCAAATCTGTAGTAAGAGAAATAGTAATAAATCCCCAGTATAGCTTAAAAGATATGGTATAGCATATGGAAACATACTACAAGGATTGGCACTAGTGAAAATTGCCAGAGGTCCTGAGAAGCAGAAATAACAGATAAGTAAATTCTATAGTTATAAGAAACAAAAACAAGTGATGGTGGCACTGAGGTGCAGGGAATCACAGTATACATAATTGGAGTATAAAACCATGTGAAGTGTCTTTCTCGCTGCCACTACTAAGTGTGGAAGTTTTTGCCATGGAAATGTAAGGGAAACTACCGGAAGCATAGGTATCGTGTGGAAATAAAGCAATGACCACAGTATTAGTTCAGTGAAAAGAAAAGGTATCTGGAATAAATATAGTGTATATCCTTGTAATAACCAGTGTACAGCACAGTGATAAACTATTAGGTATAAAATAAAAGTAAATTAAATCCAATAGTAGTGTGGCAGTGCGGGTGACCACTTGCCCTGGAGTGGTCAATGTGCCAAGCGACTTTTATAGATCTGAGTTACCACTTATAACGAATAGACTAGGATACCAGGACAGAATAAGAAAGACCTAGTGAACCCAATTGGCAGTAGAAAACACAAGGATAGTGATCTAAGAAAATGAAAGTGGTCTAAAACGGGGCATCGCATGGCAGTATAGGACTGAGTGGTGTGCTTTAGTCATACGCCTGGCAGTGCTGAAGTCAGCCACGGAGGCCTACCATACACACCCATAAAAACACCATATACACCATACCACAATATCCTGTCTAGACCAGTGTGGGGATCTCAGTGAGAATAATACATTAAAATGTATATAGGACTGATCAGAGAGGAATAAATATAGAAAGAGTTATACAGTGAGCAAACAGAAGTAAATACATATTATAACGCATGGGCCAGTAGGCCTGCTGCAGTGTTCCTTCTTTCTTATGTTCTTATGTTCTTATAACAATAATATAATATAAGGTGTAGTAAGTCTCCATAATCAGTACATCCCACATATACTAATACAAATAGGATACAGGCAGGATGGCAGTACAGTATATCTGTGGGACTTGTGAAAAGGCTCTTGGGAAAAGATCTAGAATCACATGCAACCTTTGCTTTTCAAAACATCATGTCACATGTTCAAAAATTAACACAGTAACAAGAAGTGACATCCGTCTAGAAAGGTGTTTCTGGATCTGCAACAAGGATGTGGAACTATGGACAGATATCAGGAAAGCACTCAGGAGGCTAATAAACAATAAGCATGAAGAAAAAGAGGAACTATTGAATAGTCTCCCCGGTATTTATAGAACTTGGGAAGATAAGAAAGGGGTAAAGTATAACACACAGAATGACCAGTCTACAACAATTGACCCAAAAATAAACAGTCATCCACGGGAAAAAACACAGGAGACAAAAACATTAGCTAACTCAGCCCCCAGTCCCAGGACTGACCCAGACCCAGCCCCCAGCCATAGTGAACATCCGGTTTTGGTTAAGGACGCCACCACAGCCATAGCCTCTAATACAGATATAGTAGGGGAGTCCTCTTCCAGGGAAAATGTTGGCCCCATGTCATCAAAGGAGAAAAGCGCAGATAACGAGGAAAACCAAGGAGTGGAAAGAGAGGAAAAAAACGCAGATAATTCTGCAGATCTTTGGGAAAATACAAAGTCAGTAAATATAGGCAGCCAAAATATATGCAAATTCTATGCTAAAGGTATGTGCCTTTATGACAGAGATTGTTGGAATAAACACACCAGAAAATGTGCCAACATGTTAAGGAAAGGAAAGTGTCGGTTTAACAAGAGTGCAGATACTTCCATCCAGTGATGTGTCAAGCTTCAACACAGTCCAGAGAATGTTATGACATGAGCTGCCCAGACCACCATATAAAGGGAACAGTACGATAAAGAAAGCAGGGAAAGGGAAAATGAAAAAGAACAGCAATCTTTTTAGATATAAGGAGAAACAACCAGATAAAGAAAGAGACAAAAGGTGGAAATGGTACAGAGGGGACAGATGGGCAGAACAGTGGGACAAGACAAGACAGGCACCAGCTCATCAGGGCTGTATAAACAATCAAAGTCAGTACTGGAGAAACCAGGGGTATGGGCACCAGGGGCCATACCAGGTAGGACATCACCAGTGGTACTAACCAAACACAAAGAAAGACCAAACATCCCAAATGGTAACTCCTGCTTCATATTTGCAAATATTCAGGGTCTGAAATCAAATAAAAATGACAAAGTTAGTTATGTTAGTGGACTCCTATCAGAAGCAAATGCCATGTTTGGAGCATTTACAGAAACACATACAAGGGATGTTTTGGACGGAGAGATTCAGATAGAAAACTATAACATGTATAGATGTGATAGAATTAATAGGTCACAGGGAGGAGTAGGACTCTATATAAAAGATACTCTCTGTTGCACAGAAGTTTTGAACGCTACGAATGATATAGTAGAAATCCTCGGCATTAAAGTGGAAAATAAGAATCTAGTAATTATCCTAGTATACAAACCACCATCAGCAACTGCGGAGGAATTCACAGAGCAGTTAAAGAAGATAGATAGCTATCTGGATAGGCTAGAAAATCCCACCCCAAACATTTTAATCCTTGGAGATTTTAATCTCCCTCATGTAAAATGGAAGATGAGGCACCATAATGTTATACCAGAAATAACTCCTGGAAGCACCCTGGCCCAACAGGCACATACCAGGGAACTAATGAGGCTTTGTGAAAAGTACTCACTAAACCAACAGATAATTGATCCCACTAGAAATGAAAATACCCTGGATTTGATATTCACAAACAACGAGGAATTAATCAGAGACATAACAGTTACAAAAACAATATACTCTGATCATAACATCATAGAAGTTCAAACTAGTATTAACTCAGGGTTAGGGAACTGCGACACTAATGTTAGAGACGGAATGTTCAGTAAGTTTAATTTTAATAACCATAGAATTGACTGGGAAAAAATAAACCAAGAGCTATCAGACATATCATGGGAATCAGACATGAGCACCCTAAATCCCCACCAGTGCCTAGAGAAGCTGAATACAGAAGCATACAAGGTATGTATGAAACACGTACCATTGAGGAAACCCGAAGAAGATCAGATATAGAGAGAGAGCGTAGGAGATGGTACAGGAGAAGAAAACGGGTTACTGAATTGCTGAAAAACACAGTTATGTTGCAACAGAAGAGAGATAGCCTTAACCGAGAGATCACGGAATTAGAACAAAAACTTAAGATGTCATACCTGACAGAAGAAGTACAAAGGGAACAAAGAGCCATACAGGATATTGCAAGAAACCCAAAATATTTCTACTCCTATGCAAAATCCAAGCTAAGAACTACCTGTAGAATTGGACCATTATTGAGAGGAGATTCGTATACGGACGATGAACAGGAAATGAGTGAAATTCTAAAAGAACAGTATGAGTCAGTGTTCAGCAACCCACTAAATGACAGCAAGGTAGAAAATGCAGAAATATTTTTCACTCCAGCAGAAGGCTGCGCAGACCACCTAACCGACATTAGTACAAATCCCATAGATTTCGAAAAGAAATGGCCAACATGCCCACTCACTCAGCACCTGGACCAGATTCATGGAATGCTTTATTTATAAAGCAGTGCAAAGTACCATTAGCAAGAGCCCTTAGTATTCTGTGGAGAAAGAGCTTAGATCTAGGTGAAATTCCAGAGGCCTTAAAGAGTGCAGACATAGCTCCTTTGCATAAGGGAGGTAGTAGAGCACTAGCTAAAAATTACAGACCAGTAGCCCTCACTTCTCACATCATAAAAATCTTTGAAAGAGTGATGAGACGGCAGATTACAAAGTTCATGGACCAGCACAACCAACATAACCCGAACCAGCATGGCTTTAGAGCGGGTCGATCATGCCTGTCACAGCTGCTGAACCATTATGACAGAATTACGGAGGCATTGGAGGACGACCAAAACGCAGATGTGATTTACACAGATTTTGCAAAGGCGTTTGACAAATGCGATCATGGAGTGATAGCGCACAAAATGAGGGCCATAGGCATTACGGGAAGGTAGGCAGATGGATTTTGAGTTCCTAACACAAAGAACACAAAAAGTAGTAGTGAACAGGGCAAGATCCAGCATCAGCGAGGTCAAAAGCTCAGTGCCCCAAGGCACTGTCCTGGCACCTCTGCTGTTTCTCATCCTCATAGCAGACATAGATAAAAACACCCAGCACACTTTTGTATCATCATTTGCAGATGACACTAAAATAAGCATGAAAGTCACTACGGTAGAGGACACTGAAAAATTACAGGAGGACATAAGCAAGGTCTTCCAATGGGCAGTGGAGAACAACATGACGTTCAATGGTGATAAGTTTCAGCTGCTTAGGTATGGAAAAAATGAAGAACTCAAAAGGAACACTATATACAAAACGCAAGAGGTCACCACATAGAGCGAAAGGAACACGTAAAGGACTTGGGAATAATTATGTCTGCTGATCTGTCGTTTAAAGACCATAACAAGACAAAGATCACAACAGCCAGGAAGATGACGGGTGGGTATTGAGAACTTTCAAAACAAGGAAATAATGCCGATGGTGACACTATTCAAATCGCTAGTGCTCCCTCACTTAGAATACTGCTCAGTGCTGACGGCCCCGTTCAGGGCAGGAGAAATAGCAGAGCTGGAACAAATCCAGAGATCGTTTACGGCTCACATTGAGCCATTGAAACATCTAAATTATTGGGAACGCCTTCAAGTCTTGAACATGTACTCATTGGAGCGGAGGAGAGAGATACATGATAATATATACATGGAAAGTACTTGAGGGCCTGGTCCCAAATCTGCACACTGCCATAACAACATACTGGAGTGAGAGATATGGGAGAAAGTGTAAAATAAACCCAGTGAGGAGCAGGGGTGCGGTGGGGACAATACGGGAGCACTGTATTAACATCCGGGGTCCCAGACTATTCAACATCTTACCAGAAGATATCCGAAACACGGCTGGAACCAGTGTAGAAGCCTTCAAGAGGAAACTGGACAAATATCTTCACCAGGTGCCAGATCAACCAGGCTGTGATGGATATGTGGGGCAGCGGGCCTCCAGCAGCAACAGCCTGGTTGACCAGGCAAGCACCAGACGAGCCTGGCCCATGGCCGGGCTCAGAGAGTAGATACTCTCGAAACTCTTCAAAGGTATATCAAAGGTATATCAAAGGAGCCCTATTTTCGGCCAATTCCAATGTTCCGGTCTACTAAAATTATAGCTATTTCACTAGAACTCTATTTGTCCTATCAATTGAGTACAAGAAACCCACCATTTACCGATTTCAACTACCCATTAAAGTGGTCAGAAATTGGCATTTTGGCAATTTCACACAAATTTCAAAAGATGCCAATTTCAAAATAGGGTCCAGAATAAACAAAACAAACATTCTGTCACTAAAATAACATTTTATCTGTTCATTAGTCATGTCTCCAGGCCCCTCTTACATTACTTATGCTTTCCATTTTGATTTTTTCTCACAAAAAAATAGAAGATTTACTGTTATGTATACTACTGCATCATTGTAAAAATGGTATAAATAATATCAGCACAGTTGTGAAAGAATATCAGACTCACAAGCTGATGTGTATTGGACGCATGGCATGATTTGTTTACTCTTGAACATCGGCAAAATCGAACATTTTCACTATTTTGAGCTCAATTTCTTATGAAATGATAGAGAATCTTTTCTCGATGGTAATGACACCAAAAGTACAAAATTTGATGGAAAACTTATGGAATTACGTTCTCGCGAAGTTAGTGATTTCGGCGATATATACGCATCGGCGATTTCGCCAACTTTGAGCCCTATTTTTGGTCAATTCCATTGTTCCAGTCGACCAAACTTATAGCTATTTCTTTAGAAATCCATTTGTTCTATCGATTGAGTACAAGAAACCGCCAATTTACCGATTTCAACTACCAAATAAAGTGGTCAAAAATTGGCAATTTGGCAAATTTCATGCAAAATAAAAAAGATGTCAATTTCAAAATAGGGTCCAGAATAAACAATGCAGACATTCCTGGCACTAAAATAAGATTTTATCTGTTCATTAGTCACGTTTTTAGGCTCCTCTTATATTACTCTTGCTTTCTATTTTGAATTTATATTCACACAAAAAATAGAAGATTTACTGTTATGCAGACTACTGCATTACTGTAAAAATGGTATGTACATGCATATTTATGACATCTACTGTAGATGATCAATCAATCTTAAAGACAAACTAGAAGAGTTGCAAGACGTAAACAACAGTAAAATCAATATACACTGGACCCTCGGTTTTCGTACAGCTCCCAACTCGAACAATTATGTAAGTGTATTTTTGTAAGTGCTTTTGTAAGTGTATTTTTGGGGGTCTGAAAAGGACTAATCTAATTTACATTTGTCCTTATGGGAACAAATTCATTTGGTAATGGCACTCGAACAGCATTCTGGAAAGAATTATCGACGAAAACCTAGGGTCCACTGTAATAAACTTAACAAAATAAAATTCTAATGGAAGAAAGCAGATTTAAATTTATAAATTTAATTACTGTCTTACCTTTAATAAAACCTGCACGTGCCTTTTTGTAGAGTCCCTTTACATCTCGTTGTTCACACACTTCAAGTGGAGTGTCTACAAAGACTTCAAAGAAAGATAAGCCTGACTCCTCATGTATTTTTCTGGCTTGTTCACGATCCTGGTAACCATAAATGTAACCAATTACTTGGAATGTTTTGCAAGTTAGAACTACTTTTTATGTTAAGTGCAACAGTGATTGATTACTGTATATTTCTTGGTACTACAGTGGTACATCGAGTTACGATGGTCCCCAAAATCGCCCTTTTATGTAAGTTTATTTTTTTAAATGCTTTTGTAAGTATATTTTAGGGGGTGTAAAAGGACTAGTCTATTTTACATTATTCCTTATGGGGATAAATTCGTTTGGTAATGGCACTTGAACAGCATTCTCGAACAAAAAAATATCGTAACTTGAGGTACCACTGTATATATATTTCAGGTGATGAGTTAAACATGTTTTACTCATCAATTTGCTGGTATTGTATACCATTTATAATGATATACTGTATTTCTACATTCAGATTCTGGTAAAGTATTAGGATTTCCCTATTTTTTTTCTTACTCAAGCTTTATTAGGATCAGAAATATTTTTAATAACTTAATTAAAATAAAACATGTAAGCATTCTTCCCACTCAATGCCCCTAATATAGAGGGATGCAGACTATCAGCCTTTAGGCATTCACTGCAAATTTATCTCTTTTTTCCTGACTAGATTTCAGTAAAAACAAAAATATTAAATATTTGGCTCAGGAGCTAGATATCTTACAACAGTTTCTTAAATTAAGACTTGAACACTTCCTGAGCTATTCAAATCTAGCTCAGTCTGAATTAGAAAGTTCTTGGTTTAGTCCTTCAGTACATTCATTACTAAATGGCAATGCCTACAATCCCATTGCTCATAGCGCATTATCTTTGCTAAGTAGTCTACCATAATTTTTTTAAATTTCCAGTAGTTGCAGTACAGCACTTATTACTTGATTTTATAACAAACTGCACTGTTCTACAACTCTGTTTGTAAAGAACATTCCAATATTCTTTTTTGTCAGCACTTCTCTTGTAGTGTATTGCTGTGACCTCTTCTTCATACTGCATAATCTGTCTGGCAGTAACCATTTCATTATATTGTAAACCTGTGATGGTTGGTAGTCCCAAATTTTTTGCAGACTTAGCCTTAGGGATCTATGATACAGAATCAATGAAGGCAACCATGGCAGCATTGAGAATTTTGTAGAATTTTCTGAAATCCAAGATGGATACCACAACAATATGTATTCAGTATAGTACATCAGTTTTGGTCATAACTTCAATTCTATTTTAAGAGTATTCAAACATCTAAACCTATATTATGTTATGAAAGCCATGAAGCAACCCCTCTTCTTCCCCCCCCCTTTTTTTGGAAGGATAGTGACATGGTATTCCTGTCTTCAGAGCATTAGCACATTAATACATGATCAGTAATTATGCCATTGGTAATATTGTACAAATAAACAAACGAATGACAATGAATTAGCGTACTGATTAAAATTATTCTTGATTTTGGGAATATTGCATTTAGACTCCCCATTATGAATGAGAGGATAATGAATATGACACAATATTTAGATAAGGCTACCTGGAGGAATTTCTGCCAAGGCTGCTTCAATGGATGGGACTTCCCAGAGTTAATAAAGAATCAGATATTGATAGATAGATAACCACAATTCTTGTAGTCTTTTCTTATTCTTCTCACAACACATGTTAACCCTTTCAGGGTCCAGAGGCCAAATCTCATGAGTGACAGCCAGGGTCCAAGAATTTAAAAAAAAAAATTGTTATTTTTTCTTATGAAATGGTAGAGAATCTTTTTCTGAAGGTAATAAAACAAAAAAGTACGAAATTTGATGGAAAATTGACGAAATTACACTCACGAATTTTGATGCATCAGCGATATTTACGCATCGGCGATTTTGCCGACTCTCCCATTTTAGGCCAATTACATTATTTCAGTCGACCAAATTCTTAGCTATTTCGTGAGTATTACTACTATTTTATCGACTGAGCACAAGAAATTGCCCAGTCAACTGTTCAACTACCCAATAAAGTGATCGGAAATTGGTAATTTGGCCAATTTAACACAAAGTTCAAAATATTCCAATTTCAAAATAGGATCCAGAATAAACAATGCAGGCATTCCTGGCATTAAACTAACATTTCCTCTGTTCATCAGCTATGTTTTCAGGCTTTACAAATGAATTCCATTTTGATTTTATATTCACATAATGAATTTACTGTTATGCAATGTTGTAATAATTGTTTAAATAATATCAGCACATTCGTGAAGGTATATTAGACCCACCAGCTGACGTATTAGACTCATGATGACATTTGTTTACTCTTGAACATCGGCAAAAATTGAACATTTCTGCTACTTTTGAGCTCAGTTTCAAGCCATTTTCAGTACTAAAACCAATCAAAATCATCTCTATTTCTGTAATATATCTTCCATTCTATCAAATGAGACCAATAAATTGTGAATACAACTGTTAAAAACATACGAAAAAACACCGGAAAGTAGCTGTCTTAATCAAAATTACGGTCACAATTTTTCTCTCACTATGCACTGCGTGCTGCAGGATTTGTTTTATGTGGTGCACACTTACCACATAATGTGTTTCTCCTATCTAGGCCCAAATTTACTGCTCACAGGTTATCTGAGTGAGCTGAGCTCATGGCGTAGATCTACGGTTTGGACCCTGGCTTCAAAGCCGTAGATCTATGGGACGGACCTGAAAGGGTTAATTGCTTTACTGGAAAGCCATGTAAACATGTAGAAATTGTTTACAATATTAAAGCTGAAGAATTTGCTGATTAATTAATGCTAACCTTTGAAAAAGGAGACACAAATGAGCAGAGAGCAACCACACCAGAATCTGCAAAAAGCTTAGCTACTTCTGACACACGTCTAATGTTTTCCTCGGATCTTCATCCAGAAACCCAGATTCTTATTGAGTCCATGACGCATGTTGTCACCATCAAGACAGTAGGCCGGGATACCACGCGAGACCAGGTACTCCTCAGGGCAAAACTTATTGTGGTTTTGCCTGCAAAAAATAAATATTAATAAGCATAATTTCACTATAATATTTTGCATTATATAAGTCACCCTGCCTCGGTGGGAGACAGCCGACTTGTTGAAAAAAAAACAAAAAAAGTATGTATACTGGTCAGAGAGCCCGTCGTAAGTCCAAGTCGTCGGTAACGAGCATGTCGCTAAGTGAGGAGAGGCTGTACTCTATTCAAATATGCAACTGCACTATTAATAAAGTGGCAACAAAAATTAATAGAAAGATAACCTATATTACTGACACAAAATAAAGGAGCATAACATTGTATAACTCACCTGCTCCAGATAAACCAGTAAACCAAACAGTACATCCTCGGAAGCCTACACGCTGTCCAAGAACCTGACCACGTTTGTTTCTGGTTCGTGGTTGATTTGAAAGGTGACATTGGTGCTTTCTGCAAACACTACAATAAATTAGATGACATTTCTTTCACTTACAGGTATAGTAATTCTTTGGACAATACAATACTTCTCTAAAGAAAAATATCAGAAAAGTATTCATGAAGATTTCACAATATTACTACGTACTACTACTACTGTATAACATTAATATACGTACATACAATAACAATAATAATACATCCTTTAGTACCTTCCTGTG